>JAJHZJ010000454.1:4738530-4790601 GCA_023548195.1 Bettongia penicillata ogilbyi
TATTCTCTTCTGTTTGCCCCATGCAACTGGAAAAATATGAGGAATTCAGAGAAATAAGGGAAGATTCCTAGGAAGAGATATAAAGCAAAGTAAGCAGAACTAGTAGAATGACATATAAAAAGACCATAATAATGTAAAAGAAAACACTGAAAAACAGTTGACCTGAAATGAATTACAATGATCCACTTTAGGCCTGAAGAAACATCACACTTTCCTCCCCCCAGAGAAGAGAGGTGGACAAACACAGTTCCATGCCATGTTCAGTAACAATAAGAAATTCCACTGTAACGTTATGAAATAAATGGTACTATCCTTATTTTTGAATATTATCCCAAATTCCTCACCACAATAGGAAGACATTTAAATTTTCTATTTTTCTAATTAAGGTGGACTAGATAAGCCTCCCTCCCTGAGTACTCACCCTTTAACCCTTTGATACTTTATTACTAAAAAATTTGAAAAAAGCAGTAGAAAAAGAATTAGATATCCAATTTCTTACATTCTAATTATTACCCCTATCTCTTGGTGAATGGATATGCAAACATAAATTTTCCCAATACTCCCAAATATGACTGAATTCTTCAAAACTCCTAAATTCAGAACCCTATAGGTATTTTATATCAAAATGTAGTTTATTTTGTTTGTAAGGGGCAAGGAATGATGAGCTAGTTTTAAGGATTTTTTTATTTTTATTTTTATAGGAGTATTTCTAAAAAACCTAAGCCTGATACTACTTACCGACACAGGAGGAAATTGTAAATAAAACACCACTAGTCTTACAATTACAATTAAAACTCAGAAGAGAAAACTACTGAGCCTAGAGCAGAAATTATAGCATAGGTAATTCAATCTTGTTAAAGGATCTGGCGTGAAAGATCCACTGCCCCACCAGAATCCGCTCCGGGCTTTACTGGGGCTGCGAACCTGGAGCTGGGAGCGCGAGGAGGGAGGGCGGGGGAAGGAGTGCGTGAGCTCCCCGGTTCCGAACCTCCTCCAGCTTCGGGGAAGGAAGGGCGAGGGAGCGTAGGGGCGGGGCCAATTCCTCGGAAAGAGCCGCGCAGCCCCTCCCTTCTCCAACCCCGCCAGCGGCGGGAGACTTGCGTTAGAGAGGAGCTTAGAGGCTGGAGTGTTTCGTTAGCAGACCATGGGGATGGAGGCCAAGTCTTGGCACTACTAATCTCTCGTTGGGTACTTTGCCCCAGTGCCAGCCACAATCCCTCAACAGCGCTCCATCCCCACGTGTGTCACCGGCCATGTTGAACCCACCAGGGAGAATCTCCCCTCCGGAGGGCCCCCCCCCGCCGAGAAAAGCCTCAGGCCTGAGGCCAATTCTTGCACCCGTTCTCCGACCTCCTTCGAACCTGGAACCTTCTCCCCGGTATGAAACTCCTCACCTTTGAAAGGAGCGTTTGGCAGTATACAGATGGTCCCCAAGCCCTCCCTGCCCCAATATTTTTGATTACAATGTTTTGTGACTATTTTGTGTTAATGCGCGGCCCCCCCCTCCCCTCCCCACAAACCCTTCAGGGTTCTGAGGCCCCGTGTAGGCCCGTCTGATAGAGAGAACGACAAATATATATATATATATGTGCCTGTGTGATCTTAGGCAAGTCACAGCCTCAGTTTCCTCATCTGTAAAAGAGGCTAATAATAGCACCTGCCTCCCAGGGTGGTGTTTGGGTGGATAAAATAAGAACAGCATTTTAAAAACTCTTTGCAAACCTCGAAGTGCTAGGTAAATAAATTATAGATAGATTTCTCTCTATCCCTGATATAGATCTACCAATATAGAGCTAGAGATAGCTAATAGATTTATCTCTGACATCTAGATCTGTGTATCTATGTAATTTATTTACCTAAAGCTTTGCAAACGTCGTATCTCATTTAATCCACATAAACACCAGGGGGAAGTAGGTGCTATTATTAGCTCCCTTTTACAGATAAGAAAACTGAGGCTATGATTTGCCTGCGGTCACACAAGCTGATAGAAGTGCTTGAAATCGGGTCTTCACGACCCAGGCGCGGTACCCACTGCACCACCTAAGCTATGCCAGACTTGTTAGGTGCGCTTGGGGGTCGAGCCCCTCAAACCCCCCTAAAAGAAGAAATCCCAGGGTCCATGTGCCCACGATCACAGCACCAGCAAGTGTCCTCCGGGGCCCAGGCCATCTCAGCACGAAGAAAAGCATGTGGACCCAGAAAAAGAGACTCAAGCATAAGGCCCGCTGTGGGCGGAGGAAGCTTTTCCTGCTCCTCCTAACCCTTGGCCCCGCCCTGCTCTGGCCCTCCCCCGTGCACCGCACCGAGGCTCTACCCTCGGCTCCTCCCAGCTCGGCCTCCAGCAAACCCGGAGGGAATGGCATTCATAGGACCACCGCGCATGCCCACTGGGTATGGCCAGATAGGGTTTGGAGAGAAAAGCTTGTCTGTGCACCTGCTCTCCCCACCCTGGAGGCTTCGCAAAGCGGGCTTCTACCAATGCCCGAAAGTCAAATTCCCCCACCCCCACCTCTCTAAGAAGTAGAGCTGGGAGGGAAGGAGAAACTGTTTGCTTTGTGGGAATCTTCTGGCTTGCTTCTGGCTCCTGCGACTCTCACCTTTCTTTCCCGTAGTTTGTGTCCAACAGCATCAGCCTCAGGCTGCTAGGTGGGGCCTCAGGGGAAGGTTTTTCTACGGCCTAGGAGCTTTCTTTGCCACAGCCACTTCCTGTCCTCAGTTCCTGGGAGGCTAAAACCACCAAGCTCTTGATTTCTTTTGCACACCTAGCACTCTTGGTCCCTAGTTCTTTTTCCCCCTCTTGTTGAGCTCCAAAAAGACTTTAATAAATTGCTTCATCCAAGTCTACTGAAATCTACTGCCCAGGCCCGTTTTTAAAGAATGGAAAACAAGTCCCAGGTAAGCGGCTTGTCCAAGGAGTCACACAGCTAGAGGCTAGATAAGAAGTGAGCCGCCTCTGCAGTCAGGCATCAAATACTGTTTACATCTCCATAATGAACTCATTATTCCACTCATCACAGCAGCTTTTCCAGACTTTTTCATTCTTCCTCAAACCTCCCATGACTTCCTATCCTTCCCCTATCCAGCCTCTCAGCTGAGAACTTTGCCTCATATTCCACAGAGAAGCGATGTCGTTTGATAAGAGCTCCCTTCCTCATTTCAAATAACCTTCTTCCATTATCTCCTCCCTCACTCTTGTCACAAGAAATGCCATTCATCTGACCAAGATAAGCCCCACTTTGAATTCTCCAGACCACTGCTCCCCTTTTATCCCTATTCTCTCAATTTTCTTCACTCTCTCCCTTCTCCTAGCTGCTTTCCTGTTCCCTAAAATCCTGCCGGTATCTCCTCCATCCCCTTAACGATCATCCAATATCTCTCCTCCCTTTTGTGGCTAAACTCTTTGGGAAGACTGTATTAATCAGAGCCTCCAGTTCCTTTCTTCTCATGCTCTGCAGTCTGGTTTCCAACCTTATTATTCAGCTGAAACTGTTCTCTCCAAAGTTGCCAGTTACCTCTTAATTACCAAATCTAATGGTCTTTGCTCAGTCCTCTTTGTCAACCTCTCTAGAGCCTTTGCTACTGTCAATCAGGTTCTTTTCCTCGATGCTCTCTTTAGGTTTTCGTATCACTACTCTCTCGGGTTCTCTTTCTACCTGTCCAACTATCCTTCATCTCTACTTCCCTCCTACCTGTCCAACTACCCTTCTTCTCTGCTAGATCTTCATAATAGCTGGCATTTATATAGCGCTTTAGGTTTGCAAAGCATTTTGCATGTGTCATCTTGCTTTATCATTATAACAATCTTGGGGGATAGTTGCTGTTACTATCATCCTCATTTTAACATTTGAGGAAACAAACATACTAGTGTCTGAGGCAGAATTTGAACTCACATCTTCCTCATTCAGGTTTCTCTCACTAACCATGGATGTTCCCCCAAGGCTCTGTTCTGCACTCTCTTCTCTTCCTGCTTTACAGTCGATCTTTCACTCAGTGATTTCATCAGCTCCTGTGAATTCAATTACCATCTTTACAGGGATGATTCTCAGATCTACTTAACCAGCCCTAACTTCTTCTCTTTTTACCTCCAGTCTAGAATTTCCAGTTGCCTATTGGACATCTCAAACTTGATATCCTGTAGACTCTTAAACTCAACATCCCAAAAATGAACTCATTTATCTTTCCCTCCTAAACTTTCCCCCTCTTTCTGATATCCCTTTTGCTATCTAGGCCACCACCCTCGCAGTCACTCAGCCTCACAACTTTGATGTCATCCACTCCTCCTCTTTACTCTCTGTCACCACCTTATATCCAATCTGTTGCCAAATCTTATTGATTTCATCTTCCTAATATGTGTTGTAGGACAACTAAGTGGTGCGATGGATAGAGCACTGGACTAGGAATCAGGAAAACTCTTCTTCATGAGAGTTATGAGTTCAAATCTGGAATCAGACACTGGCCATGTGACCCTGGGCAAGTCACTTAACCCTGTTTGCCTCAGTTTACTCATGAGCTGGAGAAGGAAATGGCAAACCACTCCAGGATCTATGTCTAGATCTTTGTCTAGAAAACCCCAGATGGGGTCCACAAAGCACCTCCCACAACTGAGCAACAACAACAAAAATCTCTTGTATTAGCCTTTTCTTCTCTGCCAGCACCAGGGTGGTGGCCTAATTACCTCAACCCTGAACCTCTGGTTGGTCTGCCTGCTACAAGTCTTTTCTCATTCTAGTTTTGAATCAGTTGTCAAAGTGATCTTCCTCGAACACTATTCTCTTCATTTCATTCCCCTATTCAATAAACTCCAGAATCAAATATAAACCCTTTGTTTGGCTTTTGAAGCTCTTTTGAACCTGGTCCTTTCCTACCTTTTAAATCTCCTTACATTCTATTCATTTCACAGGCTCTGTGATCCAGTGACACACTGTCTTCCTTAATAAATTGCTCTATTTTTGTCCCCTTCTGTGCCTCTCTTCCATTCCCTTTGTGAAACTTAAAATGCTCTAATGATGCTCCTTTTTCATAACTACCCCTAAATATAATCCTTCCCTCATTATAATTATTTAGAGCAATGGTATCAAACTCAAATAGAAAAGAGGAATGGTGGAGGTCACTAAACCTTATTTAAAGATCTTTATAGGTGCATATTGAACTTGGAAAACCACATATTAACATTATCTATATTTTACTGTATTTTTATGTACTTTGTTAAATATTTCCCAATTACATTTTAATCTAGTTTGGTGGGATTCTCATATTTGACACTTTTTAAGGAAGAAAATACAGATCTAGGTTTCTTGCTTTATTTAAAAAACCTCAACCCTACTAAGATTAATGGTAATTTGGTAAGATCAATATTTTGGTGCTCTGCAATTTCCTTGGTACTTTAATATCTCAAGGATCTATGATTTCATCCATGTGGTACTCCCTCCACTGGAACATACTGAAATCCCTGTAAGTTTGATCTTGGCGAATCACTTAGTTTTCCTGAGCCTTAGTTTCCTCATCTTTCAAATGCAGGTTTGGGATTAGATAATTGTTAAGGTCCCTTCTGCCTTTAGACCTATGATCCTAAGACTGGTCTTCCTCAGTTGCTGTGTCCTATTAAGTCTGTCTCTTGGGAGCCTGCCCTGTGATCATGATCTCCTTTGAGCAGCTCCCTGATTAACCTTTCTGGTTCCACTAACCCATGCTTTTAAAGCCCAGGGTCACTTCCAAGTCACCATGAAATCTTAGAGTAACACTTTAGTGAAAGTTATTTGGTATTGTTGCCTTCCCTCTGTTGATTATTTCCTATCTATCCTGTATGTAGCTTGTTTATACAAAATTAATTGTTGTCTCCCCTGTTCCCCTCCCCCAGAAGATTTCAAATTCCTGGAGGGCAGGGACTATATTTTGTTCTTTTTTGTTCCATCAGAATATAGCATAATGCTGGACATCTCATTAGTGCTTAATAAATGCTTACTGAATGACTAGATGGTGTGCTACCCTCAAGCCTCCTCACAGATGCCAGAATGACTTTCTTGAAGTGTAAATCCTACCATGTAAGTACCTCACTCAAGTTCCACTGGTCCCCTTTTGCTGTAAGATCAAATATTTAAATCTGCTCCTATTAAAAATCCCTATTCCATGTTAAGTTTTATAATATGCATAATGGTTAGAACTGTAGTACATTCATATAATTTACAAGAAGGCAAATACACAGATTGGGAATGTGTATTGAACAATTTTTTTTTGTTTTCTTTTTTTACTGTGTGAGGTCAAAAAAGTCTATAGACCTCTGTTCTAGAGGCTCAGAGGAAGAGGAATCTTATTCTAGTTAGTTTACATTTTTCCTCCTCTTCTGTTGTAAGCACAGTATTATGTTCTTTTAGTTCCTTTACTTTGATTTTTTTTTAAGATGGCCCTTTTCCTACTTGCTCTCTTCCCCTCATGCTTGATCCCCTCTTCTCATTTGTTACCCCTTTCTCTTTAGGGTTTTATTAATTCCTCTTCCTGTTTTAATGTGCTTATATATTTCTTTCCCCTCTTTTTCTTCATTCAGTTAATCAAGTAGATTCTCCCTTTCTCTCCTTCCCTTTAGCTAGTCTTCATTAATTTTTAAAATTTCATTTTTTGTGTGCCCCTTTTCAAAAAAAATTTTTCTCATTGTCTGACTTCTTTTTCTATTTATTCTAGACCTTTAACGTCTGATTCATGATTCCTGTAATGATCTGGCCTCTCTCTTTTTCCTGAATTCTTCATACAACCAAAGACTCCAAGATATTCCCTCTAGGCATTTTCTGCCACTGCCTCCTAAGGTTTACCCTATGGATTCCTCTTTTCCATTGTAAATGATGTCTGTTATTTATAGGTGTGCAAGAGAACACTGCCCCTCAGTAAAGCCCCTCCTTCAACCACTGTATATACCCACTCTGGTTGACCATTTTTTTTTCCTACATTTGCTTAGAAACCTCCTCCCTGTGTTTATGCTCTCCCATTCCTCTGAGTGACAGTTTGCCCCAGGGGCTCCAACTCTCCTCCCTGTCCCAGGACAAGTAGGCTTTTCAAGCACTAAATTCCCCAGATGTCATCAAGTATCTTCCTCTCCCTCAGTGACCATCTATGAAGTGGAACCCCCTTTGACCTTCAAAGTAAAGCATCACACACACCCTTTTCAAATCTTTCCCCTTTCCTCTTCAACTTCTCCCCTGTAAGCTCTTTTTCAGACCACAGAGGTTGTCTTCCCCTCCTGACTGGCCTTTGATTGGACCCCAGGGCATCTTTCATTTCTCTCTATTCCCTTACTCCCTTCACCCCTTTCATTTATCTTCTTGTGCTTTAATATAGTCCCACAAAAAGAAAATTCTCCAGTAGTCGGGTTGTCACCAGGTTCTGTCCATAATGCTTCCTGTCTATTCACTGTCATGGCTACCATGTTTCTGCCTTCATTCCCTGCTTCCTTGCATACATTTTAAAAAGTCTCTTATCGGTCTCTCTTTTGTCACTCTGTTGCTATTGCTGTCCTTGCTTGCTACATTTATTTACTCCTTCCTACATTTCTGTTGTTTGTGGTATTTGAGAAGAAAGTAATCTCTTCAGGTCTGATTTTCTTTCAAAAATGTTTCAAATTCTTCTTTATTATTGAATATCCATCTTTGGTCCTGAGATTTGGTGTTAGGTTCAGATTTATAGAATAGGTCACCCTGGGCTGCATGCTGAGCTCCAGTGTTCTTTGCACCACATTATTACATTTCCTCCTCCTTTTTTCTAGTAGGTGAAGAATAGCCTTGTATTATCAGAATGTCCTTTCCTTTGTAATTAAGAGTCTTTCTCCTGATGGCTTGTAGAACTTGTTTCTGAATCAAACTGCTAAATTTAACCACTATATGTCTTGGAATTTGTAGCCTTGGTTCTTTTTCTGGAGGCAATCTGTGAATTCTTTCCATTGGAATTTCATTTCCTATGTTCAGAAATTCTGGGCACTTCTCTTTTATTATTTTTTTCATATGGTATTAAGGTATGATATAAGGTATGGTATGATTTTTTTTTGCCCTGTCATTTTCTTCTGGGAGTCCTATGATCCTTAGGTTGTCTGTATGTATCCTGTCTATGAGTCCAGTATTGCCTCCCATAATGATTTTTTTGACTACGTTAAAAAGGCCATTCTTCGTCTCATTTCTTACCTACCCTTAATCACTGAATGGGCTCAGTGTTGCCTCAGACAAACTGAGACCTGGGAAAGACTTTAGCTTAAAAAAACCAATGTCTCCTACTGAGTGTGGAGCCATGCCTAGTAGTCCTGATTTATATCTTACCACTGGACTCAGATGATTCCAGAGGAGAAAGTGAGGGGAATGACTTTGCACAGCCCTCCTCCCTCACTTAATCCAGTTTACTTGCAAGTCATGGCATCACCTTCTCTTCTAGGTTGTCCTTCACTTCTGTACATTTATTTGCATTCCCAGTTTATTGTTCTTTCTTTGGCTATGTCAGCCATTGCAAGTTCAAGTTCTTCTATTCTGTTCATTGTTTTTGCTGTGCAAGATATATATTCTGTTTCTGAAATTCTCATTTTTCTTTTAAACCACTCAAGAACAGTATATTGTGATTCCATGTTCTCCTCAAATTTCACAGGGTCCTCTGTCTCAACAAGTATTGAATAATTTAACTTTTTCCCCCTTCAGTATTTATTCACAGATGCCTAAACTTGTTTATTAGATCTGGAGGCTATATATCCTTTTTCTGTTTCTCCTGTTAATTTATCTGCTTAAGTTTAAGGACTTTGAATTTTCTTCTTCCTGAAATCTTTGGTACTTTCAGTATTCTCCCTCCCCTTCCTTCTCCCCCCAAAACTTATATTCCTTATCACTCACTTCCTGACTCCCTACCCTCTGATTGTGCTTTCCATTGGGGGCTGGAATTCAAAGTCTCTCAGCCTCTTCCTATCCTAGGTAATTCACAGTTCACCCACTTAGGTCTCTGCCCCAACTGATTTTTGGATGGTAAGAACTGGCACCAGCTGTGCTCTTTCCCTCGGGCTTGGTGGAGTGCTGCACATGGACAAAGCCCTGTTCTGTTGATCTGTCCTTATTCTGTTCCTTATTACTCTGGCCCAGCATCAACAGTATTTCTGGCAGTTCAGTGCTTTGTAGCCCTAGTACTTCTGGAGGTATAGCCAACAGATTTTTTCTCCTGATTGGGTTGTGGTCAAGCTCAGAGAAATCTAACTAACTCTTAGAAATAAGGCCCATAAGAAATAAGGTAACAGGCCCAGAGGTGAAAGGGACCCCAGTAATCATCTCACCTTTCATTTTACTGATGAGACCATTAAGACCTAGGGAGATTAAATGATTTGCCCAGAGTCACAAGAGTTTCTCTTTGTTCTTGTTCAGTAGTTCAGTCATGTCCAGCTCTTTGTGACCCTATACACCATACTGTCTATGATGTTTTCTTGGCAAAGATACTGGAATGGTTTGCCATTTCCCTCTCCACTGGATTATGGCAAACAGAGGTTAAAGACTTCCCCACTGTCACACACTTACTTCAGATCCAGTGCTCTATCTACTGAGATAGAGAGTCTACTGAGAGAAGAGACATGGCTTCCTCAATCTTTTCTACCACTTTTTGTAACAAAGACATGACAACCAAGCTACCTGATGAGGTAACAAGGTCTAGAAAGGACAGCTAAATGGATGGAGTACCAGGCCTGGAGTTAGACATCTTCCTGAGTTCAAATCTGGCCTCAGACGCCAGCTGTGTGACCCTGGGCAAGTCACTTAACCCTGTTTGTCTCAGTTTACTCATCTGCAGAATGAGTTGGAAAAAGAAATGTCAAACCACACCAGTATCTTTAGCAAGAAAATCCCAAATGGGGTCACAAAGAATCAGACATGACTGAAACAACTGAACAACAACAATGAAGATGTCTTTGGATTGTCCTTGAACCAGCTGATTTCTGATAACAAAGTTTAAGGAGCCATTTCTTGGGTTAACTTCTCTAAGTCATAACTGTAAATGTAGTATGATATGGTAGGAAAAAAAAAAACAAGAGACTTGGAGAAAGAAGCTGGGTTCAAAGGCCACCTCTGTGTGACTATGGACAAGTCATTCAATCTATCTAGGGTTCAGTTTCCTCATCTGTAAAAATGAGAAGAATCTCAAACAAGATAATCCATCAAATGTCCAACTTTAAAGTGCTATATAAATGTCAACTATTATCTGGTCCCCTCTACTGGGTAAATAGGATAAACCCAAAAATGTCTTTGCCCATAGATTCATTGCTTTATGAGGCACCTAGGTGGCTCAGTTCTGGGCTTGAGATCAGGAAGTCTCTTCTTCCTGAATTCAAATCTGACCTCAAACACTTAATAGCTGACTCTTGGCATATCATTTAAACTAGTTTGCCTCAGTTTTCCCATCTGTAAAATGAACTGGAAAAGGAAATGGCAAGTCATTCCAGTATCCAGTAGAGTTTGAAATGACTGACAGCCACCACCCTTTTTTGTCATTCCCCTGAAGTCTGTAATTCCTCTACAAAGGGGAAAGGTATATAGGACCATATGTTTCAATAATGTCTGATTCTTTGTAACCCCATTTGGGATTTTCCTGCCAAAGATATTGGTATAGTTTGCCATTTCCTTCTCCAGCTCAAGTTGCAGATGAGTAAACCAAGGCAAGCAGAGTTATGTGACTTGCTCAGGGCTAGTAAATATCTGAATCTAGATTTGAACTCAGGAAGATGTCTTTATAATTCCAGGCCTAGTACTCCAACCACTGCACCAGTTAGCTGCCAGATGACAAGGTATGTAGGTATATTCATCCCTAACTTCAAAGAGGAGGGGAAAGAGAGGTGGGTAGCTAAATTTTTATTTTGACTTGGTTCAATTGGTGAATTACCAGATTCTTCAGTTTGTACTTCCTCCTGCTCCACTCCTCTTAGGCCAAGCTTCCTTTGTTTTATTATAAGCATCACACCAAGAACCAATAACTTTGAATAAAGCAATTCACCCTAGTTCCCCAAAGCAGCACCTTTATTGAAAACTGTGGATTAGTTTACCCACGGAAGGTAAAGGATGGCAAAACTGAGATTAAGCCAAAATCAAAAATCATTTAATAATTTAGTCAAGTAAGTTGTAAGTTCTTCTTTTAGGGGAAATGATTGAACTATTCATTAAAGTTAAGATAGCATGTACTGGGGATGGAAGGTAAGATTTCAGTTAAATGATTATCTTTTAAAGAGTCTATGCGATTAGGATCCCATACTCAGAAGCAATGTGTTGAATCATAGAATTAGAGATGAAAGGAACTTTGAAGTCATATAGTCCAATTTCTTCATTTTATAGCTGTGGAAACATATCTAAAGAGGGTAGATGACTTGTTTTACAAATGATGGTGACAATTTGAAGCCAAGCACTTGATTCCAAATCTAACACTTTCCCCCTTGCATCAGGCTTCCTGCCTGCTTGATTCATGTCTAGCCACTCCAAACATCCTGAGACATCTTACCAACTGATCTGCCACTCCCCTCTAAACTTTCCTATGCCTTCCTCTTTTCCATCCTAGTTTTTCTACTTTGGAAACAGCAGTCAAATAACACTACCACTGCTTCTAGAATTCAAATGCCTCATGAAGGCACTCACCAGGTGACTGCACTTAACTTCCTGTGACTTGAGATCAAAAATCCTTTCCTCGACCACCACTCTCCCATTATGTGATGAGAGTGATCCAGCTAAGTGGTGTTAAAGGAGTGAATTTTGAGTAGTGTTTTGAAGTCGAGGGAACATGCTACAGTGGAAAGGCACTTTGAATGAAATATTGAGAATAGTGCAAGTGTGGACTCTGTTAACTGTCCTTGAGTTCAAGTCATCAGAGTCATTCATATGACTATATCCTATACAAGGATGAGGTTTAGCCATAGACTATGGGAAGGAAGGGATAAAAGCAATGAGATTTCTCAGAAAGTCAGTATGACTATTAGTGGACTGAAAGCACTTGAAATATATGCTTCCTCTTCCCTGCCTTTTTTTTAGCTTCATCAGTGTAGGGAGTGACCAGGGGGAACTTCTACAAATGAAATCATGGGATCATGATTCCTTTGAGTCAGGCCATGGACCCCTGTACTTTCATTTTAGAAAGGAGGAATCTGAAGTACATGCATAACACATCTTGCTTAGGATCACACAGCTAATGTGTTTGAGGCAAGACTTAAACCTAGGTCTTACTGAATCCAAGTCCAATATTCTGTCCACTACTCCATGCTGCCTCTTAAATCAGTGCCTTCTTTGCAAATCACAGACTTGATGAGTTGACTGGGCACTGAGGGGTTAAGTGACCTGCCCATAGTAACAGAGCTAATATGAGTCAGAGTCATGACTTGTCTTCAAGACTCTAAATTTAGACAGCTTACTCTCTGTCAACTAAATGAGGTTGCCTTCTTAATAAAAAATTTGTACATGGGGAGGGGGGGATGGGCTTTTGATTCATTAAAGGAATTCTTGATCAACTTGAAAAATTCACTCCAATCAATCTGATGAGAATAAGGTGAGGTGCATTCTTTGGAGGCAAAGATAAGATGCCAAAAACTACTAATGACCAGCCACCTGAGAATCAGCCCCTTCTGACTTCAGTATCTATAAAAACAAGCTGATCATACTCTTTTAAGTTTCCTGGGTTCCCTCTTCTACTTTTATTTTTCATCTTATTTTAGAAATACCTTCCCAGTGCCTTTCAGAAGAAGTAACAAGAGACAAAAAAAAGAGGAAGCTCCATAGAGCCTGAGAGCCTATCCCTATAAAGTTATCAAATTGATAGAAATTCTGACTCACAGCATATTACTATTATTCAGAAAATTAGAGTAGACATTTGACCATTATAGACTTTATCATCACAAACTTTATCCATCATAGAAGCAGGGAACTAGATCTGAGAAGGATCTCAGAAGTCATCTCGGCAAAGCTCTTTTTATAGGTGAGGAAAATGAGATCTGGGGAGGTTGAATAATTTGTCAAAGGTCACACAGGCAGTAAGCATCAAAAGCAGGATTTGATTCAAGTCCTGATTCTGAAGACATTGTGACTTCCAGTGTGGAGGTTAAACAGATAGTTCAGCTACTCTTGTGGATTTAGATATCCTCATATCTTTCTTTCTCTCTTTCTCCTCCCACATACTCTTTCATGGTGGGGAAGTTTCCACCCCCAGGATTGATAGAATACAGGGGAAGGGGAAATATTTTTATAGCATTTCTAGGTGACAAAAAAGAGACTGAAACTCCTCAAATTGGTCAGGGCTTCCCTGGATCTCTACCCCATTACACAAAGAAAAGCATACATACCAAAACACCACTGTAACTTTAAAAAAAAGGAAGTAGCAGACAATCTTTGGCTCCCACTGACAGAAGGAGTAGCTTTAGCAACATAACATTCATATATCTGCACTCTTGACCAGGGTAGATATTCACTAAGATTAGGAAGTCTTATTTCTCAACTTGAGCTTGAAAAGGGGGTTGCAGGTAGGAGAAAGAGGGAGTCAACGTGAACCAGTAGAAGCAGGAAGAAGCCAGTGGTGTCCCATGAGCGAGTAGTTGGGTATCACAACAACAGGAGCAGATCCATGATTCTTGAATATGAACCATGGGACAACCTGAGCAAGAATTATAAATTGGGCAAAACATGCATTACCAATCAAGCATAGCCCAAGAAGAAAGACGGTGACACATTTTTCCCCCTTCCTTTCTCGAAAGGAGAGTTGAATGTCACTATGGATTACTTATTCACTTAAACTTCCTTCTCCTGTTGTCCAACCCAAGAAATTTAATGAGGGTAGTGGGAATTTGAGAGTTGTAGTTTGTTCTTTTGGGTTAGTTAGGTGGTACAGTGGTTAGAGTTCTGGGCCTGGAGTCACGAAGATTCATTTTGCTGAGTTCAGATCTGACCTCAGATACTTATTAGATGTGTGAGCCTGAATAAATCATTTAACCCTGTTTCTTAATCTGTAAAATGAGCTGGAGAAAGAAATGGCAAACCACTCCAGTATCTCTGCCAAGAAAATCCCAAATGGGGGTCGCAAAGAATCAGACACACTGAACAACAACAAAAGGTTTTTTTTTTCTCTAAATGTTCACTTTTATGCTTAACTTTTAAATATATGAAGAAAAGCCCTGTGGGCCAACAGAAATTCTAAGTGGTTGTATTTTACTTAATGCTTACTTATTTGGGTAGGATAATGGATTGTCACAAGTCCCCTTTTAAGAGATAGACATATTGCTGAGCTGAGGTAGGCTAATGTCTTGAAAGTTGAAGACCTGAAAATTCTTACAAGACTGTAACAGAAACTGAGACCAAATGTGTTGTAAGTTTATTCCCTTTATGTATACAAATATGTATACACTTGGTTCACAAAGGGAAGTGAACCAAGAAAGCAGACATTTTGTTTCCTTGAAAAGGTAATATATGTGTAGGGAAAGAAGCCATAACACAAAGAGGAAATCCCCACCTGCATGGAGGGAGGGGAATCCCTTAATAGGTGCAGCCTTGGACCTAGACTCAGGGGTGATTGACAGCTTTGCCTGCCTTGCTTACTAGTGTCACCTGATGGTTAGATATACAAATACTTTTCAAATGAGGTAAATGGGGTTTTCAGGGAGGACAAACATCTAAGGTGTGAGGGCTTATTGAGCCTTCTCCTCCCCTTTTGATATCCACCTTTCCCCAGGTGTCTTGACTTTGTCTTGCCACTGGGTTTTGATGAATCAGGAAGACAGAATGAGGCTGACCATACAACTTTGCCTCACTCAAATCCAACTCTTGTGATAGTCAAGATGTCACTCTGGTGTCATTGGTCCTCTTCAAAAATAAAGGATGAACAAGAGCAACTTTTCACACTGTGTAAGAATCCTGAAAAGAGCTCCGTGTATTAAATATGTGGTACTTAATTAAGGAATTAAAAAGTAAGGAGTTGAAAGCTTGAGACTATAGTTTTAATGCAAAGAAATACATTCATAAAAACATAATTGACAGTCAAATTCACAGAAACTATTATAAACCTTGCTTAATTTATACATGAAAATGAACTGTTTGTGGAAAAAATGATTATTATTCTTTCATTTTAATAAGCTGCATATGATCCCAGAGAATGATTTACTTGTTGTTGTTGTTGAAGTTGTTAGGGATTTTGTAAAACAAGCTAGAATGATACTAAGATAAAATACTAAACCATATATAAAGGCCTCAAGAAACATTGTAAAGGTACTCTTAAGCACATTAACTATTAGCGTCCTGACTTGATGCTTATGACTTGTTCAACTAAGTATTCTATCTCCAATGATGTTTTTTTAAGATAGTATTTCATGATGAGCAGGCAGATTTCAGAAAAACCTGACTTACGTGAACCGATGCTGAGTTAAGAAGAACATTGTATACAGTAACAGTAATATTGTACAATGACCAACTGTGATAGACTTAGCTCTTCTCAGCCATGCAATGATCTAAGACATTTCCAAGAGTCATGATGGAAAGGGCTCTCTACATCCAGAGAAAGAACCGTAGAGTCTGAATGCAAATTGAAGCATGTTATTTCCTTCTTTTTGTTTCTCATGGTTTTTCCCTTTTGTTTTGATTCTTCTTTCACAACATGACTATTATGGAAATATGTTTCATATATACTTCATACATATATAGCCTATATCAGAATGCATGCTGTCTTGGAAAGGAGGGAGGGAGGAAAAAATTTGAAACTCAAAATCTTGTAAAAGTGAAAATTATCTTTGCATGTAATTGCAAAAATTAAAATACTAATATTAAGTGAGGGGGAAAGCAAAAAATAGTATTTCATCCCCCCTATTACATGTCAAGACAATTTTTAGCATTCAGGTTTTCAAGATTTGGGGGTTCCAAATTTTTCTCCCTCCCTCATACTCTGAGAGTAGGGACATCCTCAGCATGGAAGTTTAGGTGGGAGGAGGAAGAAAGAAAGATATTATGATACCTATCTCAGTGAGAACAGGAGAGCTTGTCAGTTTTACCTTCAGTGTGGAAAGCATGGTGGCTGTGGAGTAAGAGGGCATGGGTCAAATCCTGCTTTTGATGCTAACCACCTGTTTCACTTTTGGCAAGTCATTAAACCTCCCTAGGCCTCATTTTCCTCACCTATCAAGAGGTTGGGTTAGATAGTATCTGGGATCTCTTCTAGTTCTAAAATCTATGATTCTGTGAACCTATTACTGCTTTAATTTTATTTGTATTAGCACATCAGTGATATTTAAATTGTATATCTGAATTTCTTAGGTACAGAGAAATTGAAAAAAAGGGATCTATTCCAAAGGGTGGGAGGTAGAAGCAAGATAATTGTAGCAATTACTATATTTAGTATTTTATTAATTAACCCTGAACTGCTAACTCAGTAACATGGCTTCCATCTAGGGAAATAATTCATCTGCTTGGTGGCTGACTCAAATCCTGCACTTTGAATTATTCTAACTTCCTTCACTGAGTTTTAGCCTGTGTCAGCTGACTCCCAGTAGGTTTAAAGGAAGCAATACAAACAAAGAGAAGACAAACATAAATGTCTCAAAGTCTGAGAAAGACCAAGAAAAGAGAGGTCTTCCATCATCTAGCACTAGAAATGCAAGTTGTGCATCTAGCACCATCCATAAGTAGAACCTTTTTCACAGTAAATGGAGGAAATTTGAATACTGTGGATAAGCTTACTTACCTTGGTTGTATACTTTCCCAGGATGTCCACATAGATGATGAAATTGATGCTCACACTGCTAGAGCTAGGCCAAAGTTTGAGAGGCTCTGAAAGAAAGTGTGGGAAAGAAGAGGTATTAGGTTACATATCAGACTAAAGGACTACAGAGTCATCGTACTGACTTCACTGTTGTATGCCTGTGAAACCTGGATAGACTACCAGTGCCATGCCAGAAAACTTTTTCTGTTTCTACTTGAATTGTTTTAGGAAGATTATGAAGATTTCCTGGCAAGATAAGGTCACTGAGGTCCTCTTTCAAGACGAACTGCCAAGCATTCAAACTCTACTGCAGAGAACACAACTTCAATGGACTAGCTATGTTGCCCAAATACTAAATGCACATTTATCTAAAAGACTATTTTATAGAGAACTAGCACAAAGAAATAACTTACACTTACACTTCAGAAGAGTACGTAGAGTCATTACACTCTCAAGGTCTCTCTGAAGAACTTTAAATGTTGATTATGAGACAAGGGAGATGCTGGCACAAGATTGCCCAGCATGGTATGCTCACATCAGAGAAGATACTGTGCTCTACGAGCAAAGCAGTAGCACAAAGGAAATGCAAGTTGTGCAAATCCAGAGATATCACAATCCCAAATATTCTAACAGATTACTTGTGCCCAACCTGTGGTAGATAAAGCCTTCCAAACTCTAATTAGACTGATCAGACACAGCTGAACACACTGTAGCCTGACCCCAATATTTTGATGTCACTGGTTCTCTTTGAAAACAACCAACCAACCACTTAACATAGACCTTGATATATAGTAAGTACTTTCATTCATACAGCTTGCCTTGCAAGAACGGTGGAATAACATCACCAGAAGAACTCTGTGATCCTACAACTTCAGTATTGAATAATACTGAATATAGAGAGGAAAATACAGAGTTAAATAATGTAGGCCTAGGTCTTAAAGGGCTTATGTCTCTGAAGTCCTTATTTAGGGCAGTGATGATATTTTTGAAATAGTACTTTTCCCCCAATTACATGTAAAGAAAGTTTTTGACATTCACTCTTTATAAGATTTTGAGTTTCAAACTTTTTTCTCCCTCTCTCCTTCCCCATCTCCAAGATAGCTTGCAATCTGATATAGGTTATACATGTACAATCATATTTAACATATTTCATTAATCATGTTGTGCAAAAGGAGTTGTAACAAGGGAAAAACCAAGAGAAAGAAAAGAACAAAACAAAATAAAACAAAAAGATGAAAATAGTATACTTTAATCTGCATTCAACTACTGGGTTAGTAGTTCAGGGTTAATTAATAAAATACTAAATATAGTAATTGCTATAATTATCTTGCTTCAACCTCCCACCCTTTGGAACAGATCCCTTTTTTTCAATTTCTCTGTACCTAAGAAATTCAGACATACAATGTAAACATCACTGAGGTGCTAATACAAATAAAATTAAAGCAGTAATAGGTTCGCAGAATCATAGATTTTAGAACTATAAGAGATCCCAGATACTATCTAACCCAACCTCTTGATAGGTGAAGAAAATGAGGCCTAGGGAGGTTTAATGACTTGCCAAAAGTGAAACAGGTGATTAGCATCAACAGTGTGGGGGAGGGGGAGGTCTCAGTTTCCTCATTTTTGAAAATGAGTTGGATTACATAATATTTGTTTTATTCCAACTCCAAAATGGACTCAGTATTCTCCATTATTTCTTTGGAGAAAATTCAGGACTTATTTGAAAATGACTCGACAAATACATTCAATACTCAGAACATGTTCTCTTGTCAGAACTGACTGAGTAAACGGTCTCCCAGTGTTATATCAACTTGACTCTGCTATCTTTTTCCGGCTTCTATCAGTATTTAGCCTTTGCTCTATTGAAGCCAATGGCAATGCAAACAAACGCATTTGGGCAGGTCACCTAAAGACACAACTCTGAAGTCATGTGTGTCAAATGTAAACCTCCTCATATCTTATCTGCAAAATAGAAGCCAACATAAGGTATGATATTTACCTTAGAGCTAGCTGCAAACACACCACTCTCCATTGCTCCATTAGCCAAAATGGAAGATGTATTTGAAGATTGCTCAGGAAATATGTTGAATACTGAGAAGATGTTGTATTATCATGACTGACTGCCTCCACTCTGTGTAAGTATTATATCAACTTGACTCTTCTGTCTTTTTCCTGTTTGTTTTATCAGTACTCTATTGAAGCCAATAGAAATGCAAATAAACGCATTTTGGTATTTCACCTCAGTGAAAAAACCCTAATGCAATATATGTGAAGGGCAAACCTCCCATGTTTTATTTACCACAATGTAGTCAATACAAGCTGTGCAAGTTGCCTAGGTGATAGTTGCAGAATCAGTATTCTCCATTATTTCTTTGGAGAAAATGCAGGCCGTATTTGAAAATGACTCGACAAATACATTCAATACTCAGAAGATGTTCCCTTGTCAGAACTGACTGCCTAAACGGTCTCCCAGTGTTATACCAACTTGACTCTGCTATCTTTTTCCTGCTTCTTATATCAGTATTTAGCATTTGCCAAAGGCAATGCAAACAAACGCATTTGGGCAGGTCACCTAAGGACGCAACTCTGAAGTCATATGGGTCAAATGTAAACCTCCTCATATCTTATGTGCAAAATAGAAGCCAACATAAGGTATGATATTTACCTTGGAGCTAGCTGCAAACACACCACTCTCCATTGCTCCATTAGGCAAAATGAAAGATGTATTTGAAGATTGCTCAGGAAATATGTTGAATACTGAGAAGATGTTGTATTGTCAGGACTGACTGCCTCCACTCTGTGTAAGTATTATATCAACTTGACTCTTCTGTCTTTTTCCTGTTTGTTTTATCAGTACTCTATTGAAGCCAATAGTAATGTAAATAAATGCATTTTGGGATTTCACCTCCGTGAAAAAACCCTAATGCAATATATGTGAAGGGCAAACCTCCCATGTTTTATTTACCACAGTGTAGTCAATACAAGCTGGGCAAGTTACCTAGGTGATAGTTGCAGACTCAGTATTCTCCATTATTTCTTTGGAGAAAATGCAGGACGTATTTGAAAATGACTCGACAAATACATTGAATACTCAGAAGATGTTCTCTTGTCAGAACTGACTGCCTAAACGGTCTCCCAGTGTTATATCAACTTGACTCTGCTATCTTTTTCCAGCTTCTTCTATCAGTATTTCGCCTTTGCTCTCTTGAAGCCAATGGCAATGCAAACAAACGCATTTGGGCAGGTCACATTAAGAGAACAGTCTGAAGTCATATGTGTTAAATGTGAACCTCCTCATGTCTTATCTGCAAAATAGAAGCCAACACAAGGTATGATATTTACCTTGGAGCTAGGTGCAAACACACCACTCTCCATTGCTCCATTAGCCAAAATGGAAGATGTATTTGAAGATTGCTCAGGAAATATGTTGAATACTGAGAAGATGTTGTAGTGTCAGGACTGTCTGCCTCCACTCTGTGTAAGTATTGTATCAACTTGACTCTTCTGTCTTTTTCCTGGTTGTTTTATCAGTACTCTATGGAGGCCAATAGGAATGCAAATAAACGCATTTTGGTATTTCACTTCAGTGAAAAAAATCCTAATGCAATATATGTGAAGGGCAAACCTCCCATGTTTTATTTACCACAGTATAGTCCATACAATCTCTGCAAGTTACCTGGGTGATAGTTGCAGATACACCATTCTCCATTATTTCTTTCGCGAAAATGTGGGACATATTTGAAGATGACTCGATAAATACATTGAATACTCAGAAAATACTCTCTTGTCAGAACTGACTGCCCAATCAGTCTCCCAGTTTTATATCAACTTGACTCTGCTATCTTTTTCCGGCTTCTATCAGTATTTAGCCTTTGCTCTATTGAAGGCAATGGCAATGCAAACAAACACATTTGGGCAGGTCACATTAAGAGAACAGTCTGAAGTCATATATGTTAAATGTAAACCTCCTCATATCTTATCTACAGAAGTGAAGCCAACACAAGGTATGATATTTACCTTGGAGCTAGGTGCAAACACACCACTCTCCATTGCTCCATTCGCCAAAATGGAAGATGTATTTGAAGATTGCTCAGGAAATACGTTGAATACTTAAAAGATGATGTATTGTCAGGACTGACTCCCTCCACTCTATGTAAGTATTATATCAACTTCACTCTTCTGTCTTTTTCCTATTTGTTATATCAGTACTCTACTGAAGCCAATAGGAATGCAAATAAACGCATTTTGGTATTTCAACTCAGTGAAAAAACCCTAATGCAATATATGTGAAGGGCAAACCTCCCATGTTTTATTTACCACAGTGTAGTCAATACAAGCTGTGCAAGTTGCCTAGGTGATAGTTTCAGACTCAGTATTCTCCATTATTTCTTTGGAGAAAATGCAGGACGTATTTGAAAATGACTGGACAAATACGTTCAATACTCAGAAGATGTTCTCTTGTCAGAACTGACTGAGTAAACGGTCTCCCAGTGTTATATCAACTTGACTCTGCTATCTTTTTCCTGCTTCTTCTATCAGTATTTAGCATTTGCTCTACTGAAGCCAAAGGCAATGAAAACAAACGGATTTGGGCAGGTCACCTAAAGACAAAACTCTGAAGTCATATGCGTCAAATGTAAACCTCCTCATATCTTATCTGCAAAATAGAAGCCAACATAAGGTATGATATTTACCTTGGAGGTAACTGCAAACACACCACTCTCCATTGCTCCATTAGCCAAAATGGAAGATGTATTTGAAGATTGCTCAGGAAATACGTTGAATACTTAGAAGATGATGTATTGTCAGGAATGACTCCCTTAAGTCTGTGTAAGTATTATATCAACTTGACTCTTCTGTCTTTTTCCTATTTGTTCTATCAGTACTCTATTGAAGCCAATAGGAATGAAAATAAACGCATTTTGGTATTTCCCCTCAGTGAAAAACCCTAATGCAATATATGTGAAGGGCAAACCTCCCATGTTTTATTTACCACAGTGTAGTCAATACAAGCTCTGCAAGTTGCCTAGGTGATAGTTACAGACTCAGTATTCTCCATTATTTCTTTGGAGAAAATGCAGGACGTATTTGAAAATGACTCGACAAATACGATCAATACTCAGAAGATGTTCTCTTGTCAGAACTGACTGCATAAACGGTCTCCCAGTGTTATATCAACTTGACTCTGCTTACTTTTTCTAGCTCCTTCTATCAGTATTTAGCATTTGCTCTACTGAAGCCAATGGTAGTGCAAACAAACGCATTTGGACAGATCAGCTAAAGAGAACACTGTGAAGTCATATGTGTCAAATGTAAACCTCCTCATATCTTATCTACAGAAGTGAAGCCAAAACAAAGTATGATATTTACCTTGGAGATAGCTGCAAACACACCACTCTCCATTGCTCCATTAGCCAAAATGGAAGATGTATTTGAAGATTGCTCAAGAAATATGTTGAATACTGAGACGATGCTGTATTGTCAGGACTGACGGCCTCCACTCTGTGTAAGTATTATATCAACTTGACTCTTCTGTCTTTTTCCTGGTTTTTTTATCAGTACTCTATTGAAGCCAATATGAATGCAAATAAACGCATTTTGGTATTTCACCTCAGTGAAAAAAATCCTAATGCAATATATGTGAAGGGCAAACCTCCCATGTTTTATTTACCACAGTGTAGTCAATACAATCTATGCAAGTTACCTGGGTGATAGTTGCAGACACACCATTCTCCATTATTTCTTTCGCAAAAATGTGGGACATATTTGGAGATGACTCGAGAAATCCATTGAATACTCAGAACATATTCTCTTGTCAGAACTGACTGCCCAAACAGTCTCCCAGTTTTATATCCACTTGACTCTGCTATCTTTTTCCGGCTTCTTCTATCAGTATTTAGCCTTTGCTCTATTGAAGCCAATGGCAATGGAAACAAACACATTTGGGCAGATCACATTAAGAGAACAGTCTGAAGTCATATGTGTTAAATGTAAACCTCCTCATATCTTATCTACAGAAGTGAAGCCAACACAAGGTATGATATTTACCTTGGAGATAGCTGCAAACACACCACTCTCCATTGCTTCTTTTGCCAAAATGGAAGATGTATTTGAAGATTACTCAGGAAATACGTTGAATACTTAGAAGATGATGTATTGTCAGGACTGACTCCCTCAACTCTGTAAGTATTATATCAACTTGACTCTTCTGTCTTTTTCCTATTTGTTATATCAGTACTCTATTGAAGCCAATAGGAGTGCAAATAAACGCTTTTTGGTATTTCGCCTCAGTGAAAAAAAACCCTAATGCAATATATGTGAAGGGGAAACCTCCCATGTTTTATTTACCACAGAGTAGTCAATACAATCTATGCAAGTTACCTGGGTGATAGTTGCAGACACACAATTCTCCATTATTTCTTTCGCGAAAATATGGGACATATTTGAAGATGACTCGAGAAATACATTGAATACTCAAAAAATATTCTCTTGTCAGAACTGACTGCCCAAACAGTCTCCCAGTTTTATATCAACTTGACTCTGCTATCTTTTTCCGGCTTCTTCTATCAGTATTTACCCTTTGCTCTATTGAAGCCAACGGCATTGCAAAGAAATGCATTTGGGCACGTCACCTAAAGACACAACTCTGAAGACATAGGTTTCAAATATAAACCTCCTCATATCTTATCTACAGAAGTGAAACCAACACAAGGTATGATATTTTCCTTGGAGCTAGTTGCAAACACACCACTCTCCATTGCTCCATTCGCCAAAATGGAAGATGTATTAGAAGATTGCTCAGGAAATATGTTGAATACTGAGAAGATGTTGTATTGTCAGGACTGACTCCCTCCACTCTGTTTAAGTATTATATCAACTTGACTCTTCTGTCTTTTTCCTGGTTGTTTTATCAGTACTCTATTGAAGCCAATAGGAATGCAAATAAACACATTTTGGTATTTCACCTCAGTGAAAAAAACCCTCATGCAATATATGTGAAGGGCAAACCTCCCATGTTTTATTTACCACAGTGTAGTCAATACAATCTATGCAAGTTACCTGGGTGATAGTTGCAGATACACCATTCTCCATTATTTCTTTCGCGAAAATGTGGGACATATTTGAAGATGACTCGAGAAATACATTGAATACTCAGAAAATATTCTCTTGTCAGAACTGACTGCCCAAACAGTCTCCCAGTTTTATATCCACTTGACTCTGCTATCTTTTTCCGGCTTCTTCTATCAGTATTTAGCCTTTCCTCTATTGAAGCCAATGGCAACGCAAACAAACGCATTTGGGCAGTTCACATTAAGAGAACAGTCTGAAGTCATATGTGTTAAATGTAAACCTCCTCATATGTTATCTACAGAAGTGAAGCTAACACAAGGTATGATATTTACCTTGGAATTAGCTGCAAACACACCACTCTCCATTGCTCCATTCGCCAAAATGGAAGATGTATTTGACGATTTCTCAGGAAATACGTTGAATACTTAGAAGATGATGTATTGTCAGGACTGACTCCCTCCACTCTGTGTAAGTATTATATCAACTTGACCCTTCTGTCTTTTTCCTGGTTGTTTTATCAGTACTCTACTGAAGCCAATAGGAATGCAAATAAACGCTTTTTGGTATTTCACCTCAGTGAAAAAAACCCTAATGCAATATATGTGAAGGGCAAAACTCCCATGTTTTATTTACCACAGTGTAGTCAATACAAGCTGTGCAAGTTACCTAGGTGATAGTTGCAGACTCAGTATTCTCCATTATTTCTTTGGAGAAAATGCAGGACGTATTTGAAAATGACTCGAGAAATACTTTGAATACTGTGAAGACATTCTCTTGTCAGAACTGACTGCCTAAACAGTCTCCCAGTTTTATATCAACTTGACTCTGCTATCTTTTTCCGGCTTCTTCTATCAGTATTTACCCTTTGCTCTATTGAAGCCAACGGCATTGCAAAGAAATGCATTTGGGCACGTCACCTAAAGACACAACTCTGAAGACATAGGTTTCAAATATAAACCTCCTCATATCTTATCTACAGAAGTGAAACCAACACAAGGTATGATATTTTCCTTGGAGCTAGTTGCAAACACACCACTCTCCATTGCTCCATTCGCCAAAATGGAAGATGTATTAGAAGATTGCTCAGGAAATATGTTGAATACTGAGAAGATGTTGTATTGTCAGGACTGACTCCCTCCACTCTGTTTAAGTATTATATCAACTTGACTCTTCTGTCTTTTTCCTGGTTGTTTTATCAGTACTCTATTGAAGCCAATAGGAATGCAAATAAACACATTTTGGTATTTCACCTCAGTGAAAAAAACCTTCATGCAATATATGTGAAGGGCAAACCTCCCATGTTTTATTTACCACAGTGTAGTCAATACAATCTATGCAAGTTACCTGGGTGATAGTTGCAGATACACCATTCTCCATTATTTCTTTCGCGAAAATGTGGGACATATTTGAAGATGACTCGAGAAATACGTTGAATACTCAGAAAATATTCTCTTGTCAGAACTGACTGCCCAAACAGTCTCCCAGTTTTATATCCACTTGACTCTGCTATCTTTTTCCGGCTTCTTCTATCAGTATTTAGCCTTTCCTCTATTGAAGCCAATGGCAACGCAAACAAACGCATTTGGGCAGTTCACATTAAGAGAACAGTCTGAAGTCATATGTGTTAAATGTAAACCTCCTCATATGTTATCTACAGAAGTGAAGCTAACACAAGGTATGATATTTACCTTGGAGTTAGCTGCAAACACACCACTCTCCATTGCTCCATTCGCCAGAATGGAAGATATATTTGACGATTTCTCAGGAAATACGTTGAATACTTAGAAGATGATGTATTGTCAGGACTGACTCCCTCCACTCTGTGTAAGTATTATATCAACTTGACCCTTCTGTCTTTTTCCTGGTTGTTTTATCAGTACTCTACTGAAGCCAATAGGAATGCAAATAAACGCTTTTTGGTATTTCACCTCAGTGAAAAAAACCCTAATGCAATATATGTGAAGGGCAAAACTCCCATGTTTTATTTACCACAGTGTAGTCAATACAAGCTGTGCAAGTTACCTAGGTGATAGTTGCAGACTCAGTATTCTCCATTATTTCTTTGGAGAAAATGCAGGACGTATTTGAAAATGACTCGAGAAATACTTTGAATACTGTGAAGACATTCTCTTGTCAGAACTGACTGCCTAAACAGTCTCCCAGTTTTATATCAACTTGACTCTGCTATCTTTTTCCGGCTTCTTCTCTCAGTATTTAGCCTTTGCTCTCTTGAAGCCAATGGCAATGCAAACAAACGCTTTTGGGCAGGTCACATTAAGAGAACAGTCTGAAGTCATATGTGTTAAATGTAAAACTCCTCATATCTTATCTACAGAAGTGAAGCCAACACAAGGTATGATATTTACCTTGGAGATAGCTGCAAACACACCACTCTCCATTGCTCCATTCGCCAAAATGGAAGATGTATTTGAAGATTGCTCAGGAAATACGTTGAATACTTAGAAGATGATGTATTGTCAGGACTGACTCCCTCAACTCTGTAAGTATTATATCAACTTGACTCTTCTGTCTTTTTCCTGGTTGTTTTATCAGTACTCTATTGAAGCCAATCGGAATGCAAATAAACGCATTTTGGTATTTCACCTCAGTGAAAAGAACCCTAATGCAATATATGTGAAGGGCAAACCTGCCATGCTTTATTTACCGCAGTGTAGTCAATACAATCCATGCAATTTACCTGAGTGATAGTTGCAGATACACCATTCTCCATTATTTCTTTCGCGAAAATGTGTGACATATTTGAAGATGACTCGATAAATACATTGAATACTCAGAAAATATTCTCTTGTCAGAACTGACTGCCCAAACAGTCTCCCAGTTTTATATCAACTTGACTCTGCTATCTTTTTTCGGCTTCTTCTATCAGTGTTAGCCTGTGCTTTATTGAAGCCAATAGCAGTGCAAACAAATGCATTTGGGCAGGTCACTTTAAGAGAACAGTCTGAAATCGTTGTGTTAAATGTAAACCTCCTCATATCTTATCTACAGAAGTGAAGCCAACACGAGGTATGATATTTACCTTGGAGCTAGCTGCAAACACACCACTCTCCATTGATCTATTCGCCAAAATGAAAGATGTATTTCAAGATTGCTCAGGAAATACGTTGAATACTTAGAAGATGATGTATTGTCAGGACTGACTCCCTCTACTCTGTGTAAGGATTATATCAACTTGATTCTTCTGTCTTTTTCCTGTTTGTTTTATCAGTACTCTTTTGAAACCAATAGGAATGTAAATAACCGCATATTGGGATTTCACCTCAGTGCAACAAACCCTAATGCAATATATGTGAAGGGCAAACCTCCCATGTTTTATTTGCCACAGTGTAGTCAATACAAGCTGTGCAAGTTACCTAGGTGATAGTTGCAGATTCAGTATTCTCCATTATTTCTTTGGAGAAAATATAGGACGTATTTGAAAATGACTTGACCAATACATTGAATACTCAGAAGATGTTCTCTTGTCAGAACTGACTGCCTAAACGGTCTCCCAGTGTTATATCAACTTGACTCTGTTATCTTTTTTTGGCTTCTTCTATCAGTGTTAGCCTGTGCTTTATTGAAGCCAATGGCAGTGCAAACAAACGCATTTGGGCAGGTCACATTAAGAGAACAGTCTGAAGTCGTGTTAAATGTAAACCTCCTCATATCTTATCTACAGAAGTGAAGCCAACACAAGGTATGATATTTACCTTGGAGCTAGCTGCAAACACACCACTCTCCATTGCTCTATTCGCCAAAATGAAAGATGTATTTCAAGATTGCTCAGGAAATACGTTGAATACTTAGAAGATGATGTATTGTCAGGACTGACTGCCTCTACTCTGTGTAAGGATTATATCAACATGATTCTTCTGTCTTTTTACTGTTTGTTTTATCAGTACTCTATTGAAACCAATAGGAATGTAAATAACCGCATACTGGTATTTCACTTTAGTGCAACAAACCCTAATGCAATATATGTGAAGGGCAAACCTCCCATGTTTTATTTGCCACAGTGTAGTCAATACAAGCTGTGCAAGTTACCTAGGTGATAGTTGCAGACTCAGTATTCTCCATTATTTCTGTGGAGAAAATATAGGACGTATTTGAAAATGACTAGACCAATACATTGAATACTCAGAAGATGTTCTCTTGTCAGAACTGACTGCGTAAACGGTCTCCCAGTGTTATATCAACTTGACTCTGCTCTCTTTTTCCGGCTTCTATCAGTGTTTATCCTTTGCTCCATTGAAGCCAATGGCAATGCAAACAATGGCATTGGTCCAGGTCACATTAAGAGAACAGTCTGAAGTCATATGTGTCAAATGTGGCGAGGTTACCCTTTACGTACATTACTTCAGAATTTTCTCTTCAGGTGAACTGCCAAAGTGAGTTGATTTGGATTCCAATTGGCTTCAATAGAGCAAATGTTGAGTACTGATATAAGAAATAGGAAAGAAAGAGAAGAGTCAAAGTTGAGACAATACTTCCAGACAGTTTGGAGTCAGTCCTGACAATATGATATCTTCTCAGTATTCATCCTATTCCTTGAGGAATCTTCAAAAACATCTTCCATTTTGGCTAATGCAGCCACGGGGAGTGGTGTGTTCGCAACGAACTCCAAGGTAAAAATTTCGTACCTTGTTTTGGCTTCATTTCTGTAGATAAGATATGAGGAGTTTTACATTTGACACATATTACTTCAGAGTGTTCTATCTAGGTGACCTGTCAAAATGCGTTTGTTTGCATTCCCATTGGCTTCAGTAGAGCAAACGCTAAATAGTGATAGGAGAAGCAGGGAAAAGATAGCAGAGTCCAGTGGATATAGTACTTCGATACAGTATAGGGAGTCAGGCCTACCAGAGTATATCTTCTTAGTACTCAAACTAATTGTTCAGTAATCTTCAAATACGTCTTCCATTTTGGCCAAGGGAACAATGGAGAATGGTGTGCATGCACCTATCTTCCCGGTAGCTAGAATAGCTTGTATTGACTTCACTGCTGTAGATAATACATGGTGAGGTTACCCTTTACGTCCATTACTTCAGAATTTTCTCTTCAGGTGAACTGCCAATATGCGTTGATTTGGATTCCTATTGGCTTCAATAGAGCAAACGTTGAGTAGTGATATAAGAAAGAGGAAAGAACAATAAGAGTCAAGTTGAGAGAATACTTCCAGACAGTTTGGAGTCAGGCCTGACAATATGATAACTTCTCGATATTCATCCTATTCATTGAGGAATCTTCCAAAACATCTTTCATTTTCCCTAATGGAGCCACGGGGAATGGTGTCTTCACAACGAAATTCAAGGTAAATTGCGTACCTTGTTTTGGCTTCATTTCTGTTGATAAGATATGAGGAGGTTTACATTTGACACATATTACTACAGGGTGTTTTCTTTAGCTGACCTGTCAAAATGCGTTTCTTTGCATTCCCATTGGCTTCAGTAGAGAAAACGCTAAATAGTGATAGGAGAAGCAGGGAAAAGATAGCAGAGTCAAGTGGATATAATGCTTCGATACAGTATAGGGAGTCAGGCCTACCAGACAATATCTTCTAAGTACCTAATGTTTTTGTTCAGTAACCTTCAAATACATGTTCCATTTTGGCCAAGGGGACAATGGAGAATGGTGTGCTTACAGCTATCTTCCCTGTAGCTAGAATAGCGTGTATTGACTTTACTACTGTAGATGATACAAGGCGAGGTTACCATTTACGTACATTACTTCAGAATTTTCTCTTCAGGTGAACTGCCAAAGTGCGTTGATTTGGATTCCTATTGCCTTCAATAGAGCAAACGTTGAGTACTTATATAAGAAATAGGAAAGAAAGACAAGAGTCAAGTTGTGAGAGTACTTCCAGACAGTTTGGAGTCAGTCCTGGCAATACAATATCTAATCAGTATTCATCCCATTCCTTGAGGAATCTTCTAAAACATCTTCCCTTTTGAACTATGGAGCCACGGGGAATGGTGTCTTCACAACGAACTCCAAGCTAAAAATCATACCTTGTTTTGGCTTCATTTCTGTAGATAAGATATGAGGAGTTTTACATTTGACACATATTACCTCAGAGTGTTCTCTTTAGCTGACCTGTCAAAATGCGTTTGTTTGCATTCCCATTGGCTTCAGTAGAGCAAACGCTAAATAGTGATAGGAGAAGCAGGGAAAAGATCGCACAGTCAAGTGGATATAATACTTCGATACAGTATAGGAAGTCAGGCCTACCAGAGAATATCTTCTTAGTAGCTAATGTATTTGTTCAGTAATCTTCAAATGCGTCTTCCATTTTGGCCAAGGGAACAATGGAGAATGGTCATCTTTCAGCTATCTTGCCGGTAGCTAGAATAGCTTGTAGTGACTTCACGGCTGTAGATAATACATGGGGAGATTACGCTTTACGTACATTACTTCAGAATTTTCTCTCAAGGTGAATTGTCAACGTGCGTTGATTTGGATTCCTATTGGCTTCAATAGAGCTAACGTTGTGTACTGATATAAGAAACAGGAAAGAAAGAGAAGAGTCAAGTTGAGAGACTACTTCCAGACAGTTTGGAGTCAGTCCTGGCAATACAATATCTAATCAGAATTCATCCCATTCCTTGAGGATTCTTCAAAAACATCTTCCCTTTGGCTTATGGAGCCACGGGGAATGGTGTGTTCGCAAGGAACTCCAAGGTAAATTTCGTACCTTGTTTTGGCTTCATTTCTGTAGATAAGATATGAGGAGGTTTACATTTGACACATATTACTTCAGAGTGTTCTCTTTAGCTGACCTGTCAAAATGCGTTTGTTTGCATTCCCATTGGCTTCAGTAGAGCAAACGCTAAATAGTGATAGGAGAAGCAGGGAAAAGATAGCAGAGTCAAATGGATATAATACTTCGATACAGTACAGGGAGCCCAGCCTACCAGAGAATATCTTCCTTGTACTCAATGTATTTGTTCTGTAAACTTCAAACACATCTTCCATTTTGGCCAAGGGAACAATGGAGAATGGTGTTCTTGCAGCTATCTTGCCGGTAGCTAGAATAGCTTGTATTGACTTCACTGCGGTAGATGATACATGGCGAGGTTACCATTTACGTACATTACTTCAGAATTTTCTCTTCAGGTGAACTGCCAAAGTGCGTTGATTTGGATTCCTATTGGCTTCAACAGAGGAAACGTTGAGGACTGATATAAGAAATAGGAAAGAAAGACAAGAGTCAAGTTGAGAGACTACTTCCAGACAGTTTGGAGTCAGTCCTGGTAATACAATATCTAATGAGTATTCATCCCATTCCTTGAGGAATCTTCTAAAACATCTTCAATTTTGGCTAATGGAGCCACGGGGAATGGTGCCTTCGCAACGAACTGCAAGGTAAAAATGATACCTTGTTTTGGCTTCATTTCTGTAGTTAAGATATGAGGAGTTTTACATTTGACACATATTACTTCAGAGTGTTCTCTTTAGCTGACCTGTCAAAATGCGTTTGTTTGCATTCGCATTGGCTTCAGTAGAGCAAACGCTAAGTAGTGATAGGAGAAGCAGGGAAAAGATAGCAGAGTCAAGTGGATATAATACTTCGATACAGTATAGGGAGTCCAGCCTACCAGAGAATATCTTCTTTGTACTCAATGTATTTGCTCTGTAATCGTCAAACACATCTTCCATTTTGGCCAAGGCAACAATGGAGAATGGTGTTCTTGCAGCTATCTTCCCGATAGCTAGAATAGCTTGTATTGACTTCACTGCAGTAGATGATACATGGCGAGGTCACTCTTACGTACATTACTTCAGAATTTTCTATTCAGGTGAACTGCCAAAGTGCGTTGATTTGGATTCCTATTGCCTTCAATAGAGAAAACGTTCAGTACTGATACAAGAAATAGGAAAGAAAGAGAAGAATCAAGTTGAGACACTACTTCCAGACAGTTTGGAGTCAATCCTCACCATACAATAACTTTTCAGTGTTCACCCTATTCCTTGAGGAATCTTCCAAAACATCTTCCATTTTGGCTCATGTAGCCACGGGGAATGCTGTCTTCACAACGAACTGCAAGGTAAAAATGTTACCTTGTTTTGGCTTCATTTCTGTAGATAAGATATGAGGAGTTTTACATTTGACACATATTACTTCAGAGTGTTCTCTTTAGCTGACCTGTCAAAATGCGTTTGTTTGCATTCCCATTGGCTTCAGTACAGCAAACGCTAAATAGTGATAGGAGAAGCAGGGAAAAGATAGCACAGCCAAGTGGATATCGTACTTCGATACAGTATAGGGAGTCAGGCCTACCAGAGAATATCTCCTTAGTACTCAATGTATTTGTTCAGTAATCTTCAAATACTTCTTCCATTTTGGCCAAGGAAACAATGGAGAATGGTGTTCTTGCAGCTATCTTGCCGGTAGCTAGAATAGCTTGTATTGACTTCACTGCTGTAGATGATACATGGCGAGGTTACTCTTACGTACATTACTTCAGAATTTTCTCTTCAGGTGAACTGCCAAAGTGCGTTGATTTGGATTCCTATTGGCTTCAATAGAGCAAACGTTGAGTACTGATATAAGAAATAGGAAAGAAAGAGAAGAGTCAAGTTGAGAGACTACTTCCAGACAATTTGGAGTCAGTCCTGACAATACGATAACTTTTCAGTGTTCACCCTATTCCTTGAGGAATCTTCCAAAACATCTTCCATTTTGGCTAATGTAGCCACGGGCAATGCTGTCTTCGAAACGAACTGCAAGGTAAAAATGTTACCTTGTTTTGGCTTCATTTCTGTAGATAAGATATGAGGAGTTTTACATTTAACACATATTACTTCAGAGACTTCTCTTTAGCTGACCTGTCAAAATGCGTTTGTTTGCATTCCCATTGGCTTCAGTGGAGCAAACACTAAATAGTGGTAGGAGAAGCAGGGAAAAGATAGCAGAGTCAAGTGGATATAATACTTCGATACAGTATAGGGAGTCAGGCCTAACAGAGGATATCTTCTTAGTACACAATGTATTTATTCAGTAACCTTCAAATCCGTCTTCCATTTTGGCCAAGGTAACAGTGGGGAATAGTGTGCATGCAGCTATCTTGCCGGTAGCTAGAATAGCTTGTATTGACTTCACTGCTGTAGATAATACATGGCGAGGTTACCCTTTACGTACATTACTTCAGAACTTTCTCTTCAGGTGAATTGCCAAAGTGCGTTGATTTGGATTCCTATTGGCTTCAATAGAGCAAACGTTGAGTACTGATATAAGAAATAGGAAAGAAAGAGAAGAGTCCAGTTGAGAGACTGCTTCCAGACAGTTTGGAGTCAGTCCTGGCAATACAATATCTAATCAGTATTTAATCCATTCCTTGAAGAATCTTCTAAAACATCTTCTGTTTTGGCTAATGGAGCCACGGGGAATGGTGTCTTCACAACGAACTCAAAGGTAAAAATGATACCTTGTTTTGGCTTCATTTGTGTAGATAAGATATGAGGAGTTTTACATTTGACACATATTACTTCAGAGTGTTCTCTTTAGCTGACCTGTCAAAATGCGTTTGTTTGCATTCCCATTGGCTTCAGTAGAGCAAACGCTAAATAGTGATAGGAGAAGCAGGGAAAAGATAGCAGAGTCAAATGGATATAATACTTCGATACAGTACAGGGAGTCCAGCCTACCAGAGAATATCTTCCTTGTACTCAATGTATTTGTTCTGTAAACTTCAAACACATCTTCCATTTTGGCCAAGGGAACACTGGAGAGTGGTGATCTTGCAGCTATGTTCCCGGTAGCTAGAATAGCTTGTATTGACTTCACTGCTGTAGATGATACATGGCGAGGTTACTCTTACGTACATTACTTCAGAATTTTCTCTTCAGGTGAAATGCCAAAGTGCGTTGATTTGGATTCCTATTGGCTTCAATAGAGCAAACGTTGAGTACTGATATAAGAAATAGGAAAAAAAAGAAGAGTCAAGTTAGAGAATACTTCCAGACAATTTGGAGTCAGTCCTGACAATACGATACCTTTTCAGTGTTCACCCTATTCCTTGAGGAATCTTCCAAAACATCTTCCATTTTGGCTTATGTAGCCACGGGGAATGCTGCCTTCGCAACGAACTGCAAGGTAAAAATGTTACCTTGTTTTGGCTTCATTTCTGTACATAAGATATGAGGAGTTTTACATTTGACACATATTACTTGAGAGTGTTCTCTTTAGATGACCTGTCAAAATGCGTTTGTTTGCATTCCTATTGGCTTCAGTAGAGCAAACGCTAAATAGTGATAGGAGAAGCAGGGAAAAGATAGCACAGCCAAGTGGATATCGTACTTCGATACAGTATAGGGAGTCAGGCCTACCAGAGAATATCTCCTTAGTACTCAATGAATTTGTTCAGTAATCTTCAAATACTTCTTCCATTTTGGCCAAGGAAACAATGGAGAATGGTGTTCTTGCAGCTATCTTGCCGGTAGCTAGAATAGCTTGTATTGACTTCACTGCTGTAGATGATAACATGGCGAGGTTACTCTTACGTACATTACTTCAGAATTTTCTCTTCAGGTGAACTGCCAAAGTGCGTTGATTTGGATTCCTATTGCCTCCAATAGAGCAAACGTTCAGTACTGATACAAGAAATAGGAAAGAAAGAGAAGAATCAAGTTGAGAGACTACTTCCAGACAGTTTGGAGTCACTCCTCACAATACGATAACTTTTCAGTATTCATCCTATTCCTTGAGGAATCTTCAAAAACATCTTCCATTTTGGCTAATGTAGCCACGGGGAATGCTGTCTTCGCAACGAACTGCAAGGTAAAAATGTTACCTTGTTTTGGCTTCATTTCTGTAGATAAGATATGAGGAGTTTTACATTTGACACATATTACTTCAGAGTGTTCTCTTTAGCTGACCTGTCAAAATGCGTTTGTTTGCATTCCCATTGGCTTCAGTAGAGCAAACGCTAAATGGTGATAGGAGAAGCAGGGAAAAGATAGCAGACCAAGTGGATATCGTACTTCGATACAGTATAGGGAGTCAGGCCTAACAGAGGATATCTTCTTAGTACACAATGTATTTGTTCAGTAACCTTCAAATCCGTCTTCCATTTTGGCCAAGGTAACAATGGGGAATAGTGTGCATGCAGCTTTCTTGCCGGTAGTTAGAATAGCTTGTATTGACTTCACTGCTGTAGATAATACATGGCGAGGTTACCCTTTACATACATTACTTCAGAACTTTCTCTTCAGGTGAACTGCCAAAGTGCGTTGATTTGGATTCCTATTGGCTTCAATAGAGCAAACGTTGAGTACTGATATAAGAAATAGGAAAGAAAGAGAAGAGTCCAGTTGAGAGACTACTTCGAGACAGTTTGGAGTCAGTCCTGGCAATACAATATCTAATCAGTATTCATCCCATTCCTTGAAGAATCTTCTAAAACATCTTCTGTTCTGGCTAATGGAGCCACGGGGAATGGTGTCTTCGCAAGTAACTCAAAGGTAAATTTCGTACCTTGTTTTGGCATCATTTCTGTAGATAAGATATGAGGAGTTTTACATTTGACACATATTACTTCAGAGTGTTCTCTTTAGCTGACCCGTCAAAATGCGTTTGTTTGCATTCCCATTGGCTTCAGTAGAGCAAACACTAAATAGTGATAGGAGAAGCATGGAAAAGATAGCAGAGTGAAATGGATATAATACTTCGATACAGTATAGGGAGTCCAGCCTACCAGAGAATATCTTCCTTGTACTCAATGTATTTGTTCTGTAAACTTCAAACACATCTTCCATTTTGGCCAAGGGAACAATGGAGAATGGTGTTCTTGCAGCTATGTTCCCGGTAGCTAGAATAGCTTGTATTGACTTCACTGCTGTAGATGATACATGGCGAGGTTACTCTTACGTACATTACTTCAGAATTTTCTCTTCAGGTGAAATGCCAAAGTGCGTTGATTTGGATTCTTATTGGCTTCAATAGAGCAAACGTTGAGTACTGATATAAGAAATAGGAAAAAAAAGAAGAGTCAAGTTAGAGAATACATCCAGACAATTTGGAGTCAGTCCTGACAATTCGATAACTTTTCAGTGTTCACCATATTCCTTGTGGAATCTTCCAAAACATCTTCCATTTTGGCTAATGTAGCCACGGGGAATGCGGTCTTCGCAACGAACTGCAAGGTAAAAATGTTACCATGTTTTGGCTTAATTGTGTAGATAAGATATGAGGAGTTTTACATTTGACACATATTACTTCAGAGTGTTCTCTTTAGCTGACCTGTCAAAATGCGTTTGTTTGCATTCCCATTGGCTTCAGTAGAGCAAACGCTATATAGTGATAGGAGAAGCAGGGAAAAGATAGCACAGCCAAGTGGATATCGTACTTCGATACAGTATAGGGAGTCAGGCCTGCCAGAGATTATCTTCTTAGTACTCAATGTATTTGTTCAGTAATCTTCAAATACTTCTTCCATTTTGGCCAAGGAAACAATGGAGAATGGTGTTCTTGCAGCTATCTTGCCGGTAGCTAGAATAGCTTGTATTGACTTCACTGCTGTAGATGATACATGGCGAGGTTACTCTTACGTACATTACTTCAGAATTTTCTCTTCAGGTGAACTGCCGAAGTGCGTTGATTTGGATTCCTATTGGCTTCAATAGAGCAAACGTTGAGTACTGATATAAGAAATAGGAAAGAAAGAGAAGAGTCCAGTTGAGAGACTACTTCCAGACAGTTTGGAGTCAGTCCTGGCAATACAATATCTAATCAGTATTCATCCCATTCCTTGTAGAATCTTCTAAAACATCTTCTGTTTTGGCTAATGGTGATACCTTGTTTTGGCTTCATTTCTGTAGATAAGATATGAGGAGTTTTACATTTGACACATATTACTTCAGAGTGTTCTCTTTAGCTGACCTGTCAAAATGCGTTTGTTTGCATTCCCATTGGCTTCAGTAGAGCAAACGCTAAATGGTGATAGGAGAAGCAGGGAAAAGATAGCAGACCAAGTGGATATCGTACTTCGATACAGTATAGGGAGTCAGGCCTAACAGAGGATATCTTCTTAGTACACAATGTATTTGTTCAGTAACCTTCAAATCCGTCTTCCATTTTGGCCAAGGTAACAATGGGGAATAGTGTGCATGCAGCTTTCTTGCCGGTAGTTAGAATAGCTTGTATTGACTTCACTGCTGTAGATAATACATGGCGAGGTTCCCCTTTACGTACATTACTGCAGAACTTTCTCTTCAGGTGAACTGCCAAAGTGCGTTGATTTGGATTCCTATTGGCTTCAATAGAGCAAACGTTGAGTACTGATATAAGAAATAGGAAAGAAAGAGAAGAGTCCAGTTGAGAGACTACTTCCAGACTGTTTGGAGTCAGTCCTGGCAATACAATATCTAATCAGTATTCATCCCATTCCTTGTGGAATCTTCTAAAACATCTTCTGTTTTGGCTAATGGTGATACCTTGTTTTGGCTTCATTTCTGTAGATAAGATATGAGGAGTTTTACATTTGACACATATTACTGCAGAGTGTTCTCTTTAACTGACCTGTCAAAATGCGTTTGTTTGCATTCCCATTGCCTTCAGTAGAGCAAACGCTAAATAGTGATAGGAGAAGCAGGGAAAAGATAGCACAGCCAAGTGGATATCGTACTTCGATACAGTATAGGGAGTCAGGCCTACCAGAGAATATCTCCTTAGTACTCAATGTGTTTGTTCAGTAATCTTCAAATACTTCTTCCATTTTGGCCAAGGAAACAATGGAGAATGGTGTTCTTGCAGCTATCTTGCCGGTACCTGGAATAGCTTGTATTGACTTCACTACTCTAGATGATACGTGGCGAGGTTACTCTTAGGTACATTACTTCAGTATTTTCTCTTCAGGTGAACTGCCAAAGTGCGTTGATTTGGATTCCTATTGGCTTCAATAGAGCAAACGTTCAGTACTGATACAAGAAATAGGAAAGAAAGAGAAGAATCAAGTTGAGAGACTACTTCCAGACAGTTTGGAGTCAGTCCTCACAATACGATAACTTTTCAGTGTTCACCCTATTCCTTGAGGAATCTTCCAAAACATCTTCCATTTTGGCTAATGTAGCCACGGGGAATGCTGTCTTCGCAACGAACTGCAAGGTAAAAATGTTACCTTGTTTTGGCTTCATTTCTGTAGATAAGATATGAGGAGTTTTACATTTGACACATATTACTTCAGAGTGTTCTCTTTAGCTGACCTGTCAAAATGCGTTTGTTTGCATTCCCATTGGCTTCAGTAGAGCAAACGCTAAATAGTGATAGGAGAAGCAGGGAAAAGATAGCAGACCAAGTGGATATCGTACTTCGATACAGTATAGGGAGTCAGGCCTGCCAGAGATTATCTTCTTAGTACTCAATGTATTTGTTCAGTAATCTTCAAATACTTCTTCCATTTTGGCCAAGGAAACAATGGAGAATGGTGTTCTTGCAGCTATCTTCCCGGTAGCTAGAATAGCTTGTATTGACTTCACGGCTGTAGATGATACATGGCAAGGTTACCCTTTAAGTACATTACTTCAGAATTTTCTATTCAGGTGAACTGCCAAAGTGCGTTGATTTGGATTCCTATTGGCTTCAAAAGAGCAAACGTTGAGTACTGATTTAAGAAATAGGAAAGAAAAAGAAGAGTCAAGTTGAGAGAATACTTCCAGACATTTTGGAGTCAGTCCTGACAGCACGATATCATCTCAGTATTCATCGTATTCCTTGAGGAATCTTCAAAAACATCTTCCCTTTTGCCTTATGGAGCCACGGGGAGTGCTGTGTTCGCAACAAACTCCAAGGTAAATTTCATACCTTGTTTTGGCTTCATTTCTGTAGGTAAGATATGAGGAGTTTTACATTTGACACATATTACTTCAGAGTGTTCTCTTTAGCTGACCTGTCAAAATGCATTTGTTTGCATTCCCATTGGCTTCAGTAGAGCAAACGCTAAATAGTGATAGGAGAAGCAGGGAAAAGATAGCAGAGCCAAGTGGATATCGTACTTCGATACAGTATAGGGAGTCAGGCCTAACAGAGGATATCTTCTTAGTACACAATGTATTTGTTCAGTAACCTTCAAATCCGTCTTCCACTTTGGCCAAGGTAACAATGGGGAATAGTGTGCATGCAGCTTTCTTGCCGGTAGTTAGAATAGCTTGTATTGACTTCACTGCTGTAGATAATACATGGCGAGGTTACCCTTTACGTATATTACTTCAGAACTTTCTCTTCAGGTGAACTGCCAAAGTGCGTTGATTTGAATTCCTATTGGCTTCAATAGAGCAAACGTTGAGCACTGATATAAGAAATAGGAAAGAAAGAGAAGAGTCCAGTTGAGAGACTACTTCGAGACAGTTTGGAGTCACTCCTGGCAATACAATATCTAATCAGTATTCATCCCATTCCTTGAAGAATCTTCTAAAACATCTTCTGTTCTGGCTAATGGAGCCACGGGGAATGGTGTCTTCGCAAGTAACTCAAAGGTAAATTTCGTACCTTGTTTTGGCATCATTTCTGTAGATAAGATATGAGGAGTTTTACATTTGACACATATTACTTCAGAGTGTTCTCTTTAGCTGACCCGTCAAAATGCGTTTGTTTGCATTCCCATTGGCTTCAGTAGAGCAAACACTAAATAGTGATAGGAGAAGCATGGAAAAGATAGCAGAGTGAAATGGATATAATACTTCGATACAGTATAGGGAGTCCAGCCTACCAGAGAATATCTTCCTTGTACTCAATGTATTTGTTCTGTAAACTTCAAACACATCTTCCATTTTGGCCAAGGGAACAATGGAGAATGGTGTTCTTGCAGCTATGTTCCCGGTAGCTAGAATAGCTTGTATTGACTTCACTGCTGTAGATGATACATGGCGAGGTTACTCTTACGTACATTACTTCAGAATTTTCTCTTCAGGTGAAATGCCAAAGTGCGTTGATTTGGATTCTTATTGGCTTCAATAGAGCAAACGTTGAGTACTGATATAAGAAATAGGAAAAAAAAGAAGAGTCAAGTTAGAGAATACATCCAGACAATTTGGAGTCAGTCCTGACAATTCGATAACTTTTCAGTGTTCACCATATTCCTTGTGGAATCTTCCAAAACATCTTCCATTTTGGCTAATGTAGCCACGGGGAATGCGGTCTTCGCAACGAACTGCAAGGTAAAAATGTTACCATGTTTTGGCTTAATTGTGTAGATAAGATATGAGGAGTTTTACATTTGACACATATTACTTCAGAGTGTTCTCTTTAGCTGACCTGTCAAAATGCGTTTGTTTGCATTCCCATTGGCTTCAGTAGAGCAAACGCTATATAGTGATAGGAGAAGCAGGGAAAAGATAGCACAGCCAAGTGGATATCGTACTTCGATACAGTATAGGGAGTCAGGCCTGCCAGAGATTATCTTCTTAGTACTCAATGTATTTGTTCAGTAATCTTCAAATACTTCTTCCATTTTGGCCAAGGAAACAATGGAGAATGGTGTTCTTGCAGCTATCTTGCCGGTAGCTAGAATAGCTTGTATTGACTTCACTGCTGTAGATGATACATGGCGAGGTTACTCTTACGTACATTACTTCAGAATTTTCTCTTCAGGTGAACTGCCGAAGTGCGTTGATTTGGATTCCTATTGGCTTCAATAGAGCAAACGTTGAGTACTGATATAAGAAATAGGAAAGAAAGAGAAGAGTCCAGTTGAGAGACTACTTCCAGACAGTTTGGAGTCAGTCCTGGCAATACAATATCTAATCAGTATTCATCCCATTCCTTGTAGAATCTTCTAAAACATCTTCTGTTTTGGCTAACGGTGATACCTTGTTTTGGCTTCATTTCTGTAGATAAGATATGAGGAGTTTTACATTTGACACATATTACTTCAGAGTGTTCTCTTTAGCTGACCTGTCAAAATGCGTTTGTTTGCATTCCCATTGGCTTCAGTAGAGCAAACGCTAAATAGTGATAGGAGAAGCAGGGAAAAGATAGCAGACCAAGTGGATATCGTACTTCGATACAGTATAGGGAGCCCAGCCTACCAGAGAATATCTTCTTAGTACTCAATGTATTTGTTCAGTAATCTTCAAATACTTCTTCCATTTTGGCCAAGGAAACAATGGAGAATGGTGTGCATGCAGCTATCTTGCCGGTAGCTAGAATAGCTTGTATTGACTTCACTGCTGTAGATGATACATGGCGAGGTTACTCTTAGGTACATTACTTCAGTACTTTCTCTTCAGGTGAACTGCCAAAGTGCGTTGATTTGGATTCCTATTGGCTTCAATAGAGCAAACGTTCAGTACTGATACAAGAAATAGGAAAGAAAGAGAAGAGTCAAGTTGAGAGACTACTTCCAGACAGTTTGGAGTCAGTCCTGACAATACAATATCTTATCAGTATTCATCCCTATTCCTTGAGGAATCTTCCAAAACATCTTCATTTTGGCTAATGTAACCACGGGAATGCTGTCTCGCAACGAACTGGTAAAAATGATACCTTGTTTTGGCTTCATTTCTGTAGATAAGATATGAGGAGTTTTACATTTGACACATATTACTTCAGAGTGTTCTCTTTAGCTGACCTGTCAAAATGCGTTTGTTTGCATTCCCATTGCCTTCAGTAGAGCAAACGCTAAATAGTGATAGGAGAAGCAGGGAAAAGATAGCACAGCCAAGTGGATATCGTACTTCGATACAGTATAGGGAGTCAGGCCTACCAGAGAATATCTCCTTAGTACTCAATGTATTTGTTCAGTAATCTTCAAATACTTCTTCCATTTTGGCCAAGGAAACAATGGAGAATGGTGTTCTTGCAGCTATCTTGCCGGTAGCTAGAATAGCTTGTATTGACTTCACTGCTGTAGATGATACATGGCGAGGTTACTCTTAGGTACATTACTTCAGTATTTTCTCTTCAGGTGAACTGCCAAAGTGCGTTGATTTGGATTCCTATTGGCTTCAATAGAGCAAACGTTCAGTACTGATACAAGAAATAGGAAAGAAAGAGAAGAATCAAGTTGAGAGACTACTTCCAGACAGTTTGGAGTCAGTCCTCACAATACGATAACTTTTCAGTATTCATCCTATTCCTTGAGGAATCTTCCAAAACATCTTCCATTTTGGCTAATGTAGCCACGGGGAATGCTGTCTTCGCAACGAACTGCAAGGTAAAAATGTTACCTTGTTTTGGCTTCATTTCTGTAGATAAGATATGAGGAGTTTTACATTTGACACATATTACTTCAGAGTGTTCTCTTTAGCTGACCTGTCAAAATGCGTTTGTTTGCATTCCCATTGGCTTCAGTAGAGCAAACGCTAACTAGTGATAGGAGAAGCAGGGAAAAGATAGCACAGCCAAGTGGATATCGTACTTCGATACAGTATAGGGAGTCAGGCCTGCCAGAGAATATCTCTTTATTACTCAATGTATTTGTTCAGTAATCTTCAAATACTTCTTCCATTGTGGCCAAGGAAACAATGGAGAATGGTGTTCTTGCAGCTATCTTGCCGGTAGCTAGAATAGCTTGTATTGACTTCACTGCTCTAGATGATACATGGCGAGGTTACTCTTAGGTACATTACTTCAGAATTTTCTCTTCAGGTGAACTGCCAAAGTGCGTTGATTTGGATTCCTATTGGCTTCAATAGAGCAAACGTTGAGTACTGATACAAGAAATAGGAAAGAAAGAGAAGAATCAAGTTGAGAGACTACTTCCAGACTGTTTGGAGTCAGTCCTGGCAATACAATATCTAATCAGTATTCATCCCATTCCTTGTGGAATCTTCTAAAACATCTTCTGTTTTGGCTAATGGTGATACCTTGTTTTGGCTTCATTTCTGTAGATAAGATATGAGGAGTTTTACATTTGACACATATTACTTCAGAGTGTTCTCTTTAGCTGACCTGTCAAAATGCGTTTGTTTGCATTCCCATTGGCTTCAGTAGAGCAAACGCTAAATAGTGATAGGAGAAGCAGGGAAAAGATAGCACAGCCAAGTGGATATCGTACTTCGATACAGTATAGGGAGTCAGGCCTACCAGAGAATATCTCCTTAGTACTCAATGTATTTGTTCAGTAATCTTCAAATACTTCTTCCATTTTGGCCAAGGAAACAATGGAGAATGGTGTTCTTGCAGCTATCTTGCCGGTAGCTGGAATAGCTTGTATTGACTTCACTGCTCTAGATGATACATGGCGAGGTTACTCTTAGGTACATTACTTCAGTATTTTCTCTTCAGGTGAACTGCCAAAGTGCGTTGATTTGGATTCCTATTGGCTTCAATAGAGCAAACGTTCAGTACTGATACAAGAAATAGGAAAGAAAGAGAAGAATCAAGTTGAGAGACTACTTCCAGGCAGTTTGGAGTCAGTCCTCACAATACGATAACTTTTCAGTGTTCACCCTATTCCTTGAGGAATCTTCCAAAACATCTTCCATTTTGGCTAATGTAGCCACGGGGAATGCTGTCTTCGCAACGAACTGCAAGGTAAAAATGTTACCTTGTTTTGGCTTCATTTCTGTAGATAAGATATGAGGAGTTTTACATTTGACACATATTACCTCAGAGTGTTCTCTTTAGCTGACCTGTCAAAATGCGTTTGTTTGCATTCCCATTGGCTTCAGTAGAGCAAACGCCAAATAGTGATAGGAGAAGCAGGGAAAAGATAGCACAGCCAAGTGGATATCGTACTTCGATACAGTATAGGGAGTCAGGCCTACCAGAGAATATCTCCTTAGTACTCAATGTATTTGTTCAGTAATCTTCAAATACTTTCTTTCCATTTTCCATAGCATTTCCATAGCATTTCCAAATGCTATCTTTCCATTTCTCTTCTGCCTCCTGGGAAGTAGCAGAAAGCCAGCATCCGAATCATTGTTGGATTTAAGCCTACAGATGTGCCCCCAACAGCCACTGTAAAGTTCCTTGGGGCTGGCACAGCTGCCTGCATCGCTGACCTCATCACCTTCCCCCTGGACACAGCCAAAGTCCGGCTGCAGATTCAAGGAGAGAGCCAGGGGGCCATCCGAGCTTCCTCTAGCACCGCCCAGTATCGGGGTGTCATGGGCACCATTCTGACCATGGTGAAGACTGAGGGCCCTGGCAGCCTGTACAACGGGCTGGTGGCTGGGTTGCAGCGCCAGATGAGCTTTGCCTCTGTCCGCATTGGCCTCTATGACTCTGTCAAGCAATTTTACACCAAGGGATCTGAGCATGCAGGCATTGGGAGCCACCTCCTGGCAGGCTGCACCACAGGGGCACTGGCAGTGGGCGTAGCCCAACCCACAGATGTGGTGAAGGTACGTTTCCAGGCCCAGGCTCGTGCAGGTGGCAGCCGGAGATACCAGGGTACAGTGGATGCTTACAAGACTATCGCCCGAGAGGAGGGCCTTCGGGGCTTTATGGAAAGGAACTTCACCCAATGTTGCCCGCAATGCTATTGTCAACTGTGCTGAGCTGGTGACCTATGATATCATCAAAGATGCCCTTCTGAAGGCCCACCTCATGACTGATGACCTTCCATGCCACTTCACATCAGCCTTTGGGGCTGGCTTCTGCACCACCATCATTGCTTCCCCTGTGGATGTGGTCAAGACGAGATACATGAACTCTGCCGCGGGCCAGTATGCCAGTGCTGGCCACTGCGCCCTCACCATGTTTCGGAAGGAGGGACCCCAAGCCTTCCACAAAGGGTTTATGCCTTCCTTCCTCCGCTTGGGCTCCTGGAATGTAGTGATGTTTGTCACCTATGAGCAACTGAAACGGGCCCTGATGGCCGCTCGCACTTCCCGGGAAGCTCCCTTCTGAGCCCTCTCCTGCTAGCTTTTCTGCCTTTTATATCCCTCTTTGAGTCTAGACCCATCCTCCCTTCCATTTTCCCCTCATTCCTCTCCTCCCCTGCCTTAGCATTGAAGGTACTCTTCCCCACCCCCACCCCCTGCACCTCCTCTCCTTAGAGTTAGCCCCATTTAAAACCTTCTCCATCCAGCCTACTTCTGCCATTGTAATCTCCCCAGTTCTAAAGCTCCTTGCTTCTAATAAAGCCAGACCAGAACCCAAAAAAAAAAAAAAAAAAAAATTTGGCCAAGGAAACAATGGAGAATGGTGTTCTTGCAGCTATCTTGCCGGTAGCTGGAAAAGCTTGTATTGACTTCACTGCTCTAGATGATACATGGCGAGGTTACTCTTAGGTACATTACTTCAGTATTTTCTCTTCAGGTGAACTGCCAAAGTGCGTTGATTTGGATTCCTATTGGCTTCAATAGAGCAAACGTTCAGTACTGATACAAGAAATAGGAAAGAAAGAGAAGAATCAAGTTGAGAGACTACTTCCAGACAGTTTGGAGTCAGTCCTCACAATACGATAACTTTTCAGTGTTCACCCTATTCCTTGAGGAATCTTCCAAAACATCTTCCATTTTGGCTAATGTAGCCACGGGGAATGCTGTCTTCGCAACGAACTGCAAGGTAAAAATGTTACCTTGTTTTGGCTTCATTTCTGTAGATAAGATATGAGGAGTTTTACATTTGACATATATTACTTCAGAGTGTTCTCTTTAGCTGACCTGTCAAAATGTGTTTGTTTGCATTCCCATTGCTTCAGTAGAGCAAACGCTAAATAGTGATAGGAGAAGCAGGGAAAAGATAGCAGAGCCAAGTGGATATCGTACTTCGATACAGTATAGGGAGTCAGGCCTACCAGAGAATATCTCCTTAGTACTCAATGTATTTGTTCAGTAATCTTCAAATACTTCTTCCATTTTGGCCAAGGAAACAATGGAGAATGGTGTTCTTGCAGCTATCTTGCCGGTAGCTAGAATAGCTTGTATTGACTTCACTGCTGTAGATGATACATGGCGAGGTTACTCTTAGGTACATTACTTCAGTATTTTCTCTTCAGGTGAACTGCGAAAGTGCGTTGATTTGGATTCCTATTGGCTTCAATAGAGCAAACGTTGAGTACTGATATAAGAAATAGGAAAGAAAGAGAAGAGTCCAGTTGAGAGACTACTTCGAGACAGTTTGGAGTCAGTCCTGGCAATACAATATCTAATCAGTATTCATCCCATTCCTTGTAGAATCTTCTAAAACATCTTCTGTTTTGACTAATGGTGATACCTTGTTTTGGCTTCATTTCTGTAGATAAGATATGAGGAGTTTTACATTTGACACATATTATTTCAGAGTGTTCTCTTTAGCTGACCTGTCAAAATGCGTTTGTTTGCATTCCCATTGGCTTCAGTAGAGCAAACGCTAAATAGTGATAGGAGAAGCATGGAAAAGATAGCAGAGTCAAATGGATATAATACTTCGATAAAGTACAGGGAGTCCAGCCTAGCAGAGAATATCTTCCTTGTACTCAATGTATTTGTTCTGTAAACTTCAAACACATCTTCCATTTTGGCCAAGGGAACAATGGAGAATGGTGTTCTTGCAGCTATGTTCCCGGTAGCTAGAATAGCTTGTATTGACTTCACTGCTGTAGATGATACATGGCGAGGTTACTCTTACGTACATTACTTCAGAATTTTCTCTTCAGCTGAAATGCCAAAGTGCGTTGATTTGGATTCCTATTGGCTTCAATAGAGCAAACGTTGAGTACTGATATAAGAAATAGGAAAAAAAAGAAGAGTCAAGTTAGAGAATACTTCCAGACAATTTGGAGTCAGTCCTGACAATACGATAACTTTTCAGTGTTCACCCTATTCCTTGAGGAATCTTCCAAAACATCTTCCATTTTGGCTAATGTAGCCACGGGGAATGCTGTCTTTGCAACGAAGTGCAAGGTAAAAATGTTACCTTGTTTTGGCTTCATTTCTGTAGATAAGATATGTGGAGTTTTACATTTGACACTTATTACCTCAGAGTGTTCTCTTTAGCTGACCTGTCAAAATGCGTTTGTTTGCATTCCCATTGGCTTCAGTAGAGCAAACGCTAAATAGTGATAGGAGAAGCAGGGAAAAGATAGCACAGCCAAGTGGATATAGTACTTCGATACTGTATAGGGAGTCAGCCCTACCAGAGAATATCTCCTTAGTACTCAATGTATTTGTTCAGTAATCTTCAAATACTTCTTCCATTTTGGCCAAGGGAACAATGGAGAATGGTGTTCTTGCAGCTATGTTCCCGGTAGCTAGAATAGCTTGTATTGACTTCACTGCTGTAGATGATACATGGCGAGGTTACTTTTACGTACATTACTTCAGAATTTTCTCTTCAGGTGAACTGCCAAAGTGCGTTGATTTGGATTCCTATTGGCTTCAATAGAGCAAACGTTGAGTACTGATATAAGAAATAGGAAAGAAAGAGAAGAGTCCAGTTGAGAGACTACTTCCAGACAGTTTGGAGTCACTCCTGGCAATACAATATCTAATCAGTATTCATCCCATTCCTTGTGGAATCTTCTAAAACATCGTCTGTTTTGGCTAATGGTGATACCTTGTTTTGGCTTCATTTCTCTAGATAAGATATGAGGAGTTTTACATTTGACACATATTACTTCAGAGTGTTCTCTTTAGCTGACCTGTCAAAATGCGTTTGTTTGCATTCCCATTGGCTTCAGTAGAGCAAACGCTAAATAGTGATAGGAGAAGCATGGAAAAGATAGCAGAGTCAAATGGATATAATACTTCGATAAAGTACAGGGAGTCCAGCCTAGCAGAGAATATCTTCCTTGTACTCAATGTATTTGTTCTGTAAACTTCAAACACATCTTCCATTTTGGCCAAGGGAACAATGGAGAATGGTGTTCTTGCAGCTATGTTCCCGGTAGTTAGAATAGCTTGTATTGACTTCACTGCTGTAGATGATACATGGCGAGGTTACTCTTACGTACATTACTTCAGAATTTTCTCTTCAGGTGAAATGCCAAAGTGCGTTGATTTGGATTCCTATTGGCTTCAATAGAGCAATCGTTCAGTACTGATACAAGAAATAGGAAAGAAAGAGAAGAATCAAGTTGAGAGACTACTTCCAGACAGTTTGGAGTCAGTCCTCACAATACGATAACTTTTCAGTGTTCACCCTATTCCTTGAGGAATCTTCCAAAACATCTTCCATTTTGGCTAATGTAGCCATGGGGAATGCTGTCTTCGCAACGAACTGCAAGGTAAAAATGTTACCTTGTTTTGGCTTCATTTCTGTAGATAAGATATGAGGAGTTTTACATTTGACATATATTACTTCAGAGTGTTCTCTTTAGCTGACCTGTCAAAATGTGTTTGTTTGCATTCCCATTGCTTCAGTAGAGCAAACGCTAAATAGTGATAGGAGAAGCAGGGAAAAGATAGCACAGCCAAGTGGATATCGTACTTCGATACAGTATAGGGAGTCAGGCCTACCAGAGAATATCTCCTTAGTACTCAATTTATTTGTTCAGTAATCTTCAAATACTTCTTCCATTTTGGCCAAGGAAACAATGGAGAATGGTGTTCTTGCAGCTATCTTGCCGGTAGCTAGAATAGCTTGTATTGACTTCACTGCTGTAGATGATACATGGCGAGGTTACTCTTAGGTACATTACTTCAGTATTTTCTCTTCAGGTGAACTGCCAAAGAGCGTTGATTTGGATTCCTATTGGCTTCAATAGAGCAAACGTTCAGTACTGATACAAGAAATAGGAAAGAAAGAGAAGAATCAAGTTGAGAGACTACTTCCAGGCAGTTTGGAGTCAGTCCTCACAATACGATAACTTTTCAGTGTTCACCCTATTCCTTGAGGAATCTTCCAAAACATCTTCCATTTTGGCTAATGTAGCCACGGGGAATGCTGTCTTCGCAACGAACTGCAAGGTAAAAATGTTACCTTGTTTTGGCTTCATTTCTGTAGATAAGATATGAGGAGTTTTACATTTGACACATATTACCTCAGAGTGTTCTCTTTAGCTGACCTGTCAAAATGCGTTTGTTTGCATTCCCATTGGCTTCAGTAGAGCAAACGCTAAATAGTGATAGGAGAAGCAGGGAAAAGATAGCACAGCCAAGTGGATATCGTACTTCGATACAGTATAGGGAGTCAGGCCTACCAGAGAATATCTCCTTAGTACTCAATGTATTTGTTCAGTAATCTTCAAATACTTCTTCCATTTTGGCCAAGGAAACAATGGAGAATGGTGTTCTTGCAGCTATCTTGCCGGTAGCTGGAAAAGCTTGTATTGACTTCACTGCTCTAGATGATACATGGCGAGGTTACTCTTAGGTACATTACTTCAGTATTTTCTCTTCAGGTGAACTGCCAAAGTGCGTTGATTTGGATTCCTATTGGCTTCAATAGAGCAAACGTTGAGTACTGATATAAGAAATAGGAAAGAAAGAGAAGAGTCCAGTTGAGAGACTACTTCGAGACAGTTTGGAGTCAGTCCTGGCAATACAATATCTAATCAGTATTCATCCCATTCCTTGTAGAATCTTCTAAAACATCTTCTGTTTTGGCTAATGGTGATACCTTGTTTTGGCTTCATTTCTGTAGATAAGATATGAGGAGTTTTACATTTGACACATATTACTTCAGAGTGTTCTCTTTAGCTGACCTGTCAAAATGCGTTTGTTTGCATTCCCATTGGCTTCAGTAGAGCAAACGCTAAATAGTGATAGGAGAAGCATGGAAAAGATAGCAGAGTCAAATGGATATAATACTTCGATAAAGTACAGGGAGTCCAGCCTAGCAGAGAATATCTTCCTTGTACTCAATGTATTTGTTCTGTAAACTTCAAACATTCTTCCATTTTGGCCAAGGGAACAATGGAGAATGGTGTTCTTGCAGCTATGTTCCCGGTAGCTAGAATAGCTTGTATTGACTTCACTGCTGTAGATGATACATGGCGAGGTTACTCTTACGTACATTACTTCAGAATTTTCTCTTCAGGTGAAATGCCAAAGTGCCTTGATTTGGATTCCTATTGGCTTCAATAGAGCAAACGTTGAGTACTGATATAAGAAATAGGAAAAAAAAGAAGAGTCAAGTTAGAGAATACTTCCAGACAATTTGGAGTCAGTCCTGACAATACGATAACTTTTCAGTGTTCACCCTATTCCTTGAGGAATCTTCCAAAACATCTTCCATTTTGGCTAATGTAGCCACGGGGAATGCTGTCTTCGCAACCACCTGCAAGGTAAAAATGTTACCTTGTTTTGGCTTCATTTCTGTAGATAAGATATGGGGAGTTTTACATTTGTCACTTATTACCTCAGAGTGTTCTCTTTAGCTGACCTGTCAAAATGCGTTTGTTTGCATTCCCATTGGCTTCAGTAGAGCAAACGCTAAATAGTGATAGGAGAAGCAGGGAAAAGATAGCACAGCCAAGTGGATATCGTACTTCGATACAGTATAGGGAGTCAGGCCTACCAGAGAATATCTCCTTAGTACTCAATGTATTTGTTCAGTAATCTTCAAATACTTCTTCCATTTTGGCCAAGGAAACAATGGAGAATGGTGTTCTTGCAGCTATGTTCCCGGTAGCTAGAATAGCTTGTATTGACTTCACTGCTCTAGATGATACATGGCGAGGTTACACTTAGGTACATTACTTCAGTATTTTCTCTTCAGGTGAACTGCCAAAGTGCGTTGATTTGGATTCCTATTGGCTTCAATAGAGCAATCGTTCAGTACTGATACAAGAAATAGGAAAGAAAGAGAAGAATCAAGTTGAGAGACTACTTCCAGACAGTTTGGAGTCAGTCCTCACAATACGATAACTTTTCAGTGTTCACCCCTATTCCTTGAGGAATCTTCCAAAACATCTTCCATTTTGGCTAATGTAGCCATGGGGAATGCTGTCTTCGCAACGAACTGCAAGGTAAAAATGTTCTTGTTTTGGCTTCATTTCTGTAGATAAGATATGAGGAGTTTTACATTTGACATATATTACTTCAGAGTGTTCTCTTTAGCTGACCTGTCAAAATGTGTTTGTTTGCATTCCCATTGCTTCAGTAGAGCAAACGCTAAATAGTGATAGGAGAAGCAGGGAAAAGATATCACAGCCAAGTGGATATCGTACTTCGATACAGTATAGGGAGTCAGGCCTACCAGAGAATATCTCCTTAGTACTCAATGTATTTGTTCAGTAATCTTCAAATACTTCTTCCATTTTGGCCAAGGAAACAATGGAGAATGGTGTTCTTGCAGCTATCTTGCCGGTAGCTAGAATAGCTTGTATTGACTTCACTGCTGTAGATGATACATGGCGAGGTTACTCTTAGGTACATTACTTCAGTATTTTCTCTTCAGGTGAACTGCCAAAGAGCGTTGATTTGGATTCCTATTGGCTTCAATAGAGCAAACGTTCAGTACTGATACAAGAAATAGGAAAGAAAGAGAAGAATCAAGTTGAGAGACTACTTCCAGGCAGTTTGGAGTCAGTCCTCACAATACGATAACTTTTCAGTGTTCACCCTATTCCTTGAGGAATCTTCCAAAACATCTTCCATTTTGGCTAATGTAGCCACGGGGAATGCTGTCTTCGCAACGAACTGCAAGGTAAAAATGTTACCTTGTTTTGGCTTCATTTCTGTAGATAAGATATGAGGAGTTTTACATTTGACACATATTACTTCAGAGTGTTCTCTTTAGCTGACCTGACAAAATGCGTTTGTTTGCATTCCCATTGGCTTCAGTAGAGCAAACGCTCAATAGTGATAGGAGAAGCAGGGAAAAGATAGCACAGCCAAGTGGATATCGTACTTCGATACAATATAGGGAGTCAGGCCTACCAGAGAATATCTCATTAGTACTCAATGTATTTGTTCAGTAATCTTCAAATACTTCTTCCATTTTGGCCAAGGAAACAATGGAGAATGGTGTTCTTGCAGCTATCTTGCCGGTAGCTAGAATAGCTTGTATTGACTTCACTGCTGTAGATGATACATGGCGAGGTTACTCTTAGGTACATTACTTCAGTATTTTCTCTTCAGGTGAACTGCCAAAGTGCGTTGATTTGGATTCCTATTGGCTTCAATAGAGCAAACGTTGAGTACTGATATAAGAAATAGGAAAGAAAGAGAAGAGTCCAGTTGAGAGACTACTTCCAGACAGTTTGGAGTCAGTCCTGGCAATACAATATCTAATCAGTATTCATCCCATTCCTTGTGGAATCTTCTAAAACATCTTCTGTTTTGGCTAATGGTGATACCTTGTTTTGGCTTCATTTCTGTAGATAAGATATGAGGAGTTTTACATTTGACACATATTACTTCAGAGTGTTCTCTTTAGCTGACCTGTCAAAATGCGTTTGTTTGCATTCCCATTGGCTTCAGTAGAGCAAACGCTAAATAGTGTTAGGAGAAGCATGGAAAAGATAGCAGAGTCAAATGGATATA